>CATKUM010000318.1:0-52666 GCA_949786405.1 Onychomys arenicola | reverse complement strand
ATTGTTGCTGCTGTTATTGTTGCTGCTGCTACTGTTGCTGCTGCTATCGTTTCTGCTGTTATTGTTGCTGCTGCTATTGTTGCTGCTATGTTTGCTGCTGTGAAGGCGCGTGAAGCGACGCACAGCATTGGTATGCAGGACCTGCTGCATGCGTTGCAGTTGCTTCTGTTTCAGTTCATTTTGTTCCTCCAACTGGGAGACGCGCTGAAGCAGTTGCATCGTCGTCGCGCTGCTGTTGTTGCTGCTGGCTGCTGTTGCTTCGTATTGATATGCAGCAGATAAAGAAGCAAGTTTATCGTTTGCTGGCGCAGCTTCACCTGCTGCTGCTTCCCCTGCTTTGCTGCTGCTGCTGCTGCGTCGAAGGAAGCTCCCGAGACTACTGCTGCTGCTGCGGTGACTGCTCGGAGGCGTCCTGGCAGCATCTGACGCTGCTGCTGCTGCTGTGCTGCTGCTGCTGCTCTTCAGCAGTGCTGCTACTACGCGCTGCTGCTGCACACCTCCTTCTGCAACAGCAGCAGACTCAGGATTTGGCGTGCTGCTGCTCGTCGTCGCCTCTGAGGAAAGAAGCGACGGGCTGCTGCGTCCCTCCAGCAGCTGCAGCAGGAACAGCAGCAGCAGCAACAGCAGCAGCACAGCAGAGCAGCAACAGCAGCAGCAGCAGCACAGCACAGCAGCAACAGCAGCACACCGTCAACAGCACCTCAGCAGCAGCATATCATCAGCAGCTGTGACCTTCTTCCTGTCTCTAGTTTCCTCTTGTGTTCTTTTATTTCAGTTTTAACAAGGTGCATGCATGATGTCTTTAGCTTTCTTTGACAGAGGGAGGAGGGGGCAGGAGTTTACATGAACTTCTGATTTCTTCTCTTCTGTCCTCTGATGTATACACATGCAGCAGCACAGGCAGCCGAGAGTCAGCAACAGTAGTGCAGCATTTCTTATAGAAAAATCGAAGTCTTCTCTCTCTCTTCTATATCCCGAATCTGCTGCTGCTGCTACATTGAACTGCTGCTGCTGCTGCTCATGAACCTGCTGCAAGTACTGCTGTCGAAGCGACTGCTGCTGAAGCTGCTGCTGTCATCCCACCTGCTGCCGCTGCTGCTGCTGTTGTTGGTAAACCTGCTGCTGCTGCTGTTGTTAGACCTGCTGCACCTGCTATTGATGTATGGAATCCAGTGGAAGGAGCAGCTTGAGGAGCAGCAGGAGCACTACTACTACTGCAGCAGCAGCAGCAGAGTATCTGCATGTTTTCAATGCTTTTAAGCAAATGAAGAGACGTCCACTTCTTCTTCTCTGTCTCCTTGGTGCTGCTGCTTCAAACAGTTGCTTCTTCTTCTTCCTCTACTCTTCTCCCTATTGTTCTTCTTCTTCTCTGTTGCTGTCACATCACTGCTGCAGCGACATGAACTCTAGAAGGGATTCCCTTTTGATGATACAAGCACATCTCGACCATGAGAGATCGATGCTTCTACATGCATATATATATATGCATATATACATATATATATATATATATGTTTGATTCTGTGTGTCTGTGTCTCCTGTCTCCCTGTGGGTCGCGCTGTCTCCCTCCCTGTCTCCTGTCTCCCCTTTTTCTAGCTTTCTGTCTGTGGGTGTGCATCTGATATAGATGAAGAACAGAAGTAGCTGCTGCACATCTACTTTCGAGTGAGGCAGCAAGCAGAGTTTGCGCTGCTGCTGCTGCTGTCGCTGCAGTTGTGGGGTCAGCAGCTTGTGTCACGTCCGATAGAAATCCAAAGAGACAAGAAAAAAGAAAAAGAATAAAAGAGAAAGCAGCACTGACATCATTTGGAGAAGCAGCAGCAGCAGCAGCAACAGCAAATAGGGAATGCAGTCTCACCCGAGAAGGTTCTCTTAGTTCGCTTGCTGCTGCTGCTGCTGTTGCGTCGCTGGTGCTGCTGCTGCTGCCGCTGCTTCTCGTCCGAAGAATTCCTGCTGCAGCACTCTGCTGCTGCAGCAGATGAAGATAAGAAGTGGTTGCGGGCTGCCTGCTGCTAATGCTGCTGCTGGTGCTTTGCTGCTGCATGTGATCAACTACTCCCTTCGCAGAAGAAGAAGAAGGAAGCAGCTGCTGCAGCAGACTGCTGCTGCTGCTCGGCCGCCTCCAGTTGCTTCGCAGAAACAGCGTCTCATCGCTGGCTAGCGACATCAATCCCGAGTGTAGAGACACCGCATCATCGTCATCTTCTGCATGCGCCAAAAACCAAGTAGACAAATACACATACACGTATAGAGAGAGAGAGAGAAAGAGAGATGTAGATTTTCTCCTTTGTTTCTTTCTGTATATACAGACACATGCATTTCAATGCAGCGATATCTTTGCTTGTCTCTCTTATCCCGCTCTATCCGCTGCTCCGTGTCTCTGCGTGATCCCGCATACCCGCCGAAGCGTAACAGCAGCAGAAGAAGCAGCAGCAAACTGACCACCAGAAGCAGCAGCAAACCCAGCAGCAGCAGCAGCAAACCCAGCAGCAGCAGCAGCAAAGCGTGCAGCAGCAGCAGCAGCAAGGCGTGCAGCAGCAGCAGCAAGGCGTGCAGCAGCAGCAGCAGCAAGGCGTGCAGCAGCAGCAGCAAAGCGTGCAGCAGCAGCAGCAAAGCGTGCAGCAGCAGCAGCAGCAGCGAAGCGAGCAGCAACAGCAGAGGACCGAGCAGCATGAAAGAGAATGATTAGGAAGAAGTGATACCGCCTTCGGGAACAGTTCCAAGGTGCGTGCAGGTGAGGACGAAGGTGACGGAGGCATTGGGATCGCTGCAGCGATCAAGAGGAAGGGTGATGCGTTGTTGCCTCTGCGGATAGAGGTGCTGCTGCTGCTGCTGCTTCACAGGATCTGCTGCTGGCGTGATGGGAAAACCGCAGGCGAAACGCGCGAGATCAAGCTTCACTTCGCCGAGAACGTTGCTGCTGCCTGCTCCTCCTGCTGCAGCTCCAGAGACGCTGCTGCTGCTACTGCTGCTGCTGCAGCCTTCTCCCCCGTTCGGAAGGTCTGCTGCAGCAGCAGCAGCACATCTCCCGCTGGCAGAGGAGTCTCTGCGTAGCAGCAGACGTGCTGCTGCAGCAGCCTTTGCACGTCCAGAAGCAGTTGCTGCTGCTGCTGCTTTTGCATCTGGCGTTGCTGCTGCTGCTGCAGGAGGTCGGCGGCCTGTGAGGACAGTATACGACCTTCTTCCGCTCTCCTGGACTTCGACCAGCTGCAACAGAAAGTAAGGGAGTTTGCAGGGAAACAGAGAAAGTTTTCTTCCTCTCAGAAGCCAGAAAAAAGAAGCACGAAGGAAAACAGAAGCTCCTCTTGATACACCCGACACATGCGTTCAAAACCCCTCGCTGGAAGAGCTGATCTATACATTCAATAGATATATATATATACTTATATGCAGAGGAACTTCCTTTTTCTTTGGCCTTTGTTTCTCCTTTGTTTGGTGGGAGAATGAGACGTGCATCACGACGAGAGGAAAAGGAGATAACGCACCTGAAGCTTCGATTCCTTAGGCAAAAAGTAAAAGCCTGCTGCTGCAGCTGATTCCCCTGCACTTCCAGGAAATCCCCCCAGTGCTGATGCAACAGGGGACTCTGGAGACAAACACTCACCTCCACCTCTTCCTCCCCCTTTTGTTGCTGCGGATGTTCCTCCTCCTCCTGCTGTTACTGTTGCTGCTGTTGCTGTTGCTTCTTTTCCTGCTGCTGGTGCTGCTGCTGTTGCTGCTGCTGCGTCGCCGGCAGAAGAAGAGACGATGCTGCATCTCCTTCGGCGGGAGAAGCGACGGAGGCGATTTCCCTTCGCTGCAACTTCTTCTGCGTTGTGACTTTCATGTGGGGTGTCCTGCTGCTGCTGCTGCTGCTTTTGCTTCTGCATCTGTTGCTGCTGCTGCTGTGCGTGATGTCTTCTCGCTCTAAAGAGAGTAGCAACTAAAACCAAGCGCTGCTCGCTCGCGGGCATCAGCAAATTCGCTCCCGGCAGCACAGGCAGCACGTCCCTTCCGCGACAGCGCTTCGGGCCTGAGGCGCGCATGCACAGCAGCAACAGCAACGACATTTTTCACAAAGAAAACAGAAGAAGCAGAAGCAGAAGCAGCAGCAGCAGCAAACACAGCAACAGGAAGGAAGAGCAGGACCAACAGAGAGGAGAAACACGAGCAGCATCTTACAACAGCAGCCGTAACAGAGAAGAGGAGGAGCACCAGCAGCAACATACAGCATCAGCAGCAGCTACAACATAGAGATGCAGCAAGATAGGAGCAGCAGCAGCAGCAGGACAGGAAAAAAAGGGCGATGAAGAGTCGTAGAGTAGCAGCATGTAGGAGGGCAGCAGCATGAGAGGAAAGAGATGATGCAGCAGCAGCAGCAGCGAAGCTCCGCATTAGTTCACTCATATATCTATATATATATATATAAATAAAGAAGAAGAGCTTTTGCATGCAGAGACACTGCCGCTGCGGTGATTCGACGCTGTATACTTCGCGTCCTCTCTTCTTTGCAGCAGCAGAGAAAAAGAGGGAAGCGAGGAGCCGAGTGATTAAAGAAGCAGCAGCAAGGTTGTCCAGCCTCATGCAAGGAAACTCCTTTTCTTCAAGAGGAGAAAGCAGAAACTCCGCGCAGCGCCTGACGCTACAAAAACGACTTCTTCTCATCTCTCCATATCATACACTGCAGCAGCAAGGAAGAAGCAGCACGCTGATCACGTGGACATATAGCTATATACATATATATATATATATATATATGTAAAAATATATAAATATATATATATATATATAAATATATAAGTATATGTGTGGACATTTAGATACATAGGGAAGCAGAGACGCAGCAGCAGCAGCAGCACATGAAGACGTTGAGATGCACGTATCGAGGAAGAAAGAGAAGAAAGAAGTCGAAGAAGGTTTGTTTACCCCGGAGCCACTCGACGGTAGCGAAGGTTTTTTCATTTTTTGCAGAAAAGATTCGAATTTCTTCCACCAGCAGCGCAAAGCGGTATTTCTCCTTCTCTTGGCCAATATGTTTTAGGGTTCTCAGCACGCGCGACATCTTTTCAAGAGAAAAAGAAGAAAAGGAAGAAATGGCAGCTGTAAACGACACGAAAGTGTCTGGAACCACCCCACACGCGAAAAACAACGCGCTTCAAATCCCGAACTTCTGGTGTACGTACACCCCACCAAACATCACCTGCATGCAGCAGCCTCTTGCTTCGCCTCGTTCGCAACGCTTCCCCTCGTCTACATCGCCGCGCAGAGCCAGAAGCAACGAAATCTCCTGCAGACGTTCTGCTGCTGCTTTTTTCTCACCTCCTGCTGCTGTTGTTGTTTTGCTGCAACTGCTGGTGTTTTGCTGCTGCTGCTGCTGCTGTTTTGTTGTTGCTGCTGCTGCTGCTGATGTGAGTGCTGCGACTCCTTCGCGTATGTCGTGTGCTTCGCTGCAGGACGAAGAGAAGGGAAGGAGAGAAAAAAACAAGTGAAAAGAAGGAGAGGGCGTGGGAGAGAGTGGGAACACTTGGAACGAAACGAGTGAAGAATGTGAATATCAATCATGACCTTTACATGCTGCTGCTGCTGCTGTTGTCATGAACGCCAACGCAGCAACAGTGCCTTCCCCAGTCGTCCTTCACATGCAGTTGCAAAGGACACACGTATATATACAGATATAGATATATAATTATACCAAAAAGCCAAATAGCAGATACGATCTCGAAATCCCAAAAGCTTTCTTCTTCGGTGTATGTACACCCGAAACGACATCGGGCTTTCACTCTGACGTGTCTCTAGAGTGAATAGATACGCAAACGGGAAAGAAGAAATGCATATCAAGCTCAGAACTGAAGAACGTCGAGAAAACAAGGAAGTCAAAGCCTCTCTAGGGCAGCAGATATCAGCGTGCTGCGTATAAATACAGCAGCAGCAGCAGTAGCGAAAACGCAGGAGTAAGCGAGAAAAGGCGCAAGTGTGGGGGAGAGAGAGAAGACTGGAATGGAGAGCAGCAGCAAAGGAAGAAGCGAGCCGAAATATCAGCAGCAATAGGACCTCAGCCAGAAGCAGCAGCAGCAGCAGCAAGAGCGTAGCGTCCGCCCCACACACGTGGTTGAAGAGAAAGCGACGCGCAGCAACGGGAAGCGCGAGGAAAAGAAAAAGCAAAAACGGGACGATGCAAGCACCGAAAGAGTGTTGGACACTGACTTGCTGCTGCTGCTGCTGCTGCAGCAGTTAGGCTGCTGCTGGAAGAGCACTTGCTGCTGCTGCTGCTAGAAGAGCAGTTGCTGCTGCTGCTGCTGGAAGCGCACTTGCTGCTGCTGGTGGTGGAGAAGCAGTTGCTGCTGCTGCTGGTAGAAGAGCAGTTGCTGCTGCTGAGATAGTAAGAATAGCAGTCGCCGCCGAGGGGGCAGTGGGAGAAGGAGACAAGAGAGTGAAGAAGAGTGTGTGAAGGTGAGCAGCGGAACAGCAGTAGCAAAAAGGAGGAAGAAAAGAACAGACGCGTGAGCAGCAATGCCAACAGCAGTGTGCTGCTGCAAAAAGAGTGATGTGAGGGACGTGTGGGGTGGTGTCGAGACAGCACAGGAGCGTAGAGACGTCAGCTGGGGGAGAGGAAGCAGCATCGTCGAAAGAGAGACGAGCAGCAAGAAAAAGACAAAAGTTGAAGACGAAGAAGAAGAAGAATAAAGAAGAGTGCGTGGTGGTCAGAGTCGTTCTTCCTGCTACCACGCACACGAGAGAAGTTCGAACAGCGACGATGACTGTCGGCAGCAGCTCCAGCTGCAAGAGGTATCCTGTAGGAGTTGAAGATATGCTGCATGCAGAAGAGAATCAGCAGCAGCAACAGCAGCAAAGAAAAGCTGCAGCAACGCAACGACAGCAATAGAGGCAAGTAAGGAGGGAGGAAAAAAACAATGAGACGCGCTCGTGGACTCTGCAGACACACACAGCCCACAGGCGGCCGCCGAAAGGAGAGCAGCAGGAGCAAAGCAGAAGAGGAAGGAACACCAGCAGATGGGCGACTTCAATCAATCAAAAGACGACTCTTGCAGGAATAATAAGACAGCTGCAGCAGCAACAGCGACACTACAAAAGAAAACAAGGCTCTTCGTCGTGTGTTTCTACCCGTAGAACTGAGGGAAAAGTCTACAAGACGTCCACACAGTAGTAGCACACTCACAACAGCAGCAAGGGAAAGACAAAGAGGCAATTCAGTTCAGAGGCATGCAGTGGAGGACCCAGAGAAGTATCCATGCGGCTGTGGAGAGAAAAAAAAAAAAGTAGTCCAGTCTCTTCCTTTCAAAAGCATGAGTTGTCGGAAGGTGTGGATTGCAGCATGATGATGCGACGCTGCTGCTGTGTTGTTGTTGCACGACTGGCTGCTGCTCACTTCTCCCGACTGCTGCTGCTGCTGCGAGCTACTGCTGCGAGCTGCTGCTGCTGCTGCACACCGTCTGCGAGGCTGTTGCTGCTGCTGCTAGGGTGTCTGGCTCACCTACACTATCGTTCTGCGCTATCCTGCTTTCCACTCTCCACGCAGGTGTGCTTTTTGCAGTCATGCAGCATCATCCCCAGCAGCAGCAGCAGCATCATCCCCAGCAGCAGCAGCAGCATCATCCCCAGCAGCAGCAGCAGCAGCATCTCGAGCAGCAACAACATCTCCAGCAGCAGCAACATCCAGAGTAGCAGCACCAGCAGCATCCACTGCTGCAGCAGCATATCAAATGGAGCAGGAGCCACGCAGCAGCGACACCACTCTGACGATATACTAGGCCCCCATAGCAAAATAGAGACAGCACTAGCAGCAGAGCAGCAGCAGCAGCAGCAGCACGCACAGCAGTGGGGCAGCAGAACAGCAGGGAGGCCGCAGCGGCAGCTGAACAGCAGTGAGAGGAACAGCAGCAGAGCTGCTCTCAATAAGAATAGCAGATCAGCAGCAGTACCGTCGTAGTTGCAAGAAGTCTTCCTGCGCAGCGTAGCAGAAATGCAGTAGCAACAAATCCAGCGCTGGCTGACTCTCTGTCGCTGTTGGAACCGCAGAGCGATACTCGCTGTAGATTTTCGGCAGCAGCAGCAGCAGCAGCATCCGGCTAATGAACAAGTGCCCTCCAAAGTGTAAACGACAGCTGCAGTAATACACACAGAGATCTAGCGAGAGCTCGGACAAGAGGCAAAGGAGAAGGAGAAGAAGGAGGAGGAGGAGGAGGAGGAGGAGGAGGAGGAGGAAAAGGACGAGAGACACCGCTGTTGCGGATAAATACTTACCTACCATCACATGTATAAGGAATCTGGATCGGTCGCTCTCCACATACATGCATACGCTTAACACACGGAAATCCGTGTACGTATATATATATTTATGTGGTACCTGTATATATATATACATATGGTGCATAAGTGGAAGGCTGCATTATTGAGATGTTGGTGAGAAGATAAACAAGTCCTAAAGTGCTGACAGTGTCCAGTGGGGGCATACGCGTATACACCGAAGTATTGATGCGGCGAGAGATCACTTCGTTTACGCACATACCGAGCGCTCTCGTACTTTGAAGTTGCAAAGCACTGCACTCTGTACACGGGACCACGCGTCTCTGACTCGTACTGTGTGTTTCCATACCCCCACATAGAGGTATACCTGAACATTTATACAAACAGTGCAGGTATATACATATATCTGTTTGTCTACTGGAGTCTCCTACTGTATCCACGTACACACATGGAATCCTACCCGTACGTATACACGTACTTACACACACATATGGGCTGTATGCATATATATATTGGGATTCGCGTATCGCAACGTACGTGCAGTTTCCTTGGTGGACAAGCGGCGATGATGGCAAATAGTTGCGAATATTTCTGTACTGAGAATTGCAGAGATACCTTTGTAGCGAGAGCCTTCTATTCATCATGTGTTGTTAAAGGACAGCTGCATCCGTGGAGAAGGCCCAGGGTTCTGGTTGCAGACACACCGTAGATGGCTGCTATACCCGTTAGCATGTGCGGTGGTTACCCACCATACTTTAAACTTTCACTTTCATGTACAACTTTATCGCAACATAGTCGCCTCACAGTTTCACGTTGCAGAGAATCCGCGTACTACTGATGAAAGAAATGCTTCACGAAACAAGTGCGTTTGATTATGCTCTAACAACTGCCTCGCCAACCGGCATATCTACGCGCGTTATAAAGAGAAGCACTAAAGGCACCTTCTTAATGGTCCTCACGATACACGCGTGTTGAGAATTTTGGTTCGTGTGGAGAATAACTAACACATTCGTTGTGTTCAATTTTTCTATGTCAAGTGCGTAGATAGGAGAACAATTCATTCACGTAGCAGCCGTGGAGAATAATTCATTTACGTAGCAGCCGCCACTGCAAACTCTTCCAGTCAATGCATGACGTCCATCTATCATTTTAAGTGACGTGGTGAAAGCTCTGAACACCTATTCGTACTACAATTTCCTGAGGTCTTTTTCGATGCAGCCTTCCCTGCCCGTAGCCTTCGTACGTTGATGCACGGCAAGGTTGACATCTGCATACAATGTCACTTTCATTCAGTTAGTTGTTTTGTGCACGCGCTTAGACGCGCAAGCACATATGCCGCCACAGATGAAGGCTGCTGGCGTACGATGGATGTTTCAGTCCCGCAGTGTAAGCGTAGCTTGCAAATCCAGACAGTACACGCAACAATGTAGAGCTTTCTGATTACGAGTACAACAGAATGAAAAGCCATCTACCACTTCTCCAGATTGGTCTCCGGATGCCGAAAAGGTGTACGGTACATTTGAAAGTCCTCTACCTTCTTTGCAGAAAGTACGACGTTCCTATTGTTCTCTTGTTTCTTTCTTCTCTTCCTCCCCTTTCTCCCTCACGCCACACATGTGTGGTCTAGTACATACGCTCGATTTGTCTCACCTCACTCTTCCCACTCTCCTACGTCGCTCACGTGTGTGTGTGTGTGTGCGTGTGTGTGTGTGTGTGTGTGTACTTGGTAGCTACTGGAAGTGAAGGAAAAATACGCATATCCTACGCCTCATTCATATGTAATCCATCGTGCGGAATGCCTTCATGCGGAGTTCATGACTCGCGCTTCGTTACTTGGCTTTTGAGGCCAGTTTTTCAGTATGCGTTTCGAATTGCGTGGAGTTCTGGGCGGAGTACAACGTATCGGCTGCTCGGTGACAAATAAAAAATCCAATACCTAGCACATAATCCTCAGTATGAAAGAATTGTAGCAGTGACAAGAGGGCCGAAATCCACCTGCTCAAGCTACAATGACGTGTGGTGTTGTGTGAAGATGTGAATGTACTGCGGCGGCACGCAAGAATATTCAGAGTGCAGAAACGCACGTTTCACCGCCCTTCGCCGGCGTCCACCAGTAACTTTATTTGGGGGGTTATTGTCATGGTCTGTTGTTCCTATGTGCTTGTCGCTCCACTAATCTTGCTTTTTACGGTGGCGACGCACGGTGACGCCTGTTATTTGAAGGATACCACGCACAGTGGTCGACATTCTACTAGGCGAGCAAGAAAAAACATGTCCAGAAGCAGCTCGCTAGAGCCGAAGTGCGCAAAAGGCAGACAAATGTGCAAATCAAGGAAGAGCAAGGTTAAGCCCAAAGAAAGTTACGCATCGTTGCTCTCGTACGTTACGACTACTGGTAGCTCAAAGTCAAACTAACCCTAAACAGACACTCGCCTGTTTTGGGGAAGCGGGCAGAACAGTATTACGTGAATTAACTACACAACTTGACTTGCTGCCAGGGAGGGGGCACCTCTCATCAAAACATAACGCCGTTTCTCCTTTTACACATAAGGTTGAAGAGATTTTGTGAACGTGTTCGTAAGGTCATTTCTCTTGACTAAGGTACAAGGACTTTACTTAAAGCCGACTTGACGTAATAAAGTGCCTTTTAAGGTAGTAAAGTAACGTAAGACTCAGCGTAGTCCTACCTGACTACGCTTCCGCCTCCCTTTCAACATAAACAACCTACAATGAGTGTCGATTTGAGCTTTTGGGCTTCTGAGCGGTACTACTACACCCCTGAGATGATGCCACCAGTGTACCTACACTTTAACGGCTCCCGAACAAACTGCAAGTCTCCATAGGTTTCTAACCCGTGGTGCTCACTCGCGATCGCCTCCCCTCCCCATTTTTAAGAAGAGTATACGGAAACGGCTTCTACATCAAAAAGTATGCGCCAATTATCCTTAAATCCTCATGGTCGTTTATTACTGGCTGTCAGTCTGTATCTTACTACTCGATACACATTTGTCCTGTTTATTCTTTATATATGTCTCTCTGCGGATAGCTACCGCGGTCAAAGGAAAGAGCGCATCATGTCAACCGCCCAGCATCCTCATTCTCGGTCACTGTAGACAGAATTGACTGATATTTCACGATGTGCAGCCTTTTCGTTCCCCCTTAACTCGTAAGTATAGCCGCTATATTCCGGCGTGATGCAATACAAGTGCAATGAGGCCCTGTTGGCGTTTATTCCAGATCGTGCACGCACACGCACACCCACGGCAAAATTAACTCAACAAACTCATATTAAATTGTCCTTCGTACTTTCAGCCTTCGTTAGGTGAGCATCAAAAGCTACAAATTAGTCTTCATGCTGTGTTTCAGCGGTTGCCTAGGTCTCACATTGTAAGTGTCCTAAAGACGCTTGTGAGGATATTAAGTGATCATAATTCTTTGAGAAATGTTATCACCGTCATACATAAAATTTGAATGTAGTTGGTTTTGTCTTACGTGGTGTGCAGCATTTGTTCCGTCTCTGGCTTGCTCGCTAGCCATGTCTCTTCTGAATCCACGTGTACACTTAATGCGTTTTCAAAGCAAGAAGCTAGAAAAGTCTCGTCTCCCTGATATTCCATCTTTAGCGGTGGGCTGTCCACGCTACCAGAACACAAGAATATGAGAATACCAAGACTTCCTGAGGTAGCTGATGTCTACCGGCACGTGTGCGCTCGTCTCACCAGAAGAAAGAACTTCAACATTGTACTTGTTTCGGTGCATTTTTGTGGTTATCACAATCGCGTACAAATACGAGTGTCGACCGTTCTGCAGCGGTACACGGAGGTTCGGTTGCGGTCCTTTTCTATCATACTGAGCAATGTAATGTTAGGATCTGTCATAGCTACGACGGAGAGTGTCGGAATTGGCAAACTTCTTTGACACGCTGTCGTTGTTGGTATAGTGAGTCGTGATGCCGGCCAGCAGAGTAGCGCGACACTCAGTAACGCAGAATTACACATAATCGGTACTCGGAGCCGAGTCTGCTGCGAAGCAGAACGGTGGCGGACGCGATGTACACATGCGAACACAACTACATCGTGCACTGACAAGTACTACGAGTGTCACACAACTGAATTAGGATCACGAGACACCCACACACATAAAACTACGTATGACGTACGCGTGTACGTGAGTGCACGTATATAGCAACAACGATAATAATCAACCTGGACGACGTGGACAACACAAAAGATGTGACGGCCACGCATACGCTTCCCACCTTCATGTTTAGGGGGTTGATTCAATAGTACATGTGCAGACTACAGTTTTGTGCGTTGCAGTAATAGTGCACACCATGGAGTTGTCACGGAAGAAGCGACGGCGGGACTGCACGCAGAAGTATTTGTCGAGAGGCTCCTGCCTCCCCCTCTTCAACTTTCTCCTGCTTTGCTTTTGTTTTCTGCTTCCTTTTGTCACCTATGACACCTACGAGTCTTTGAATCAGATTGCTAGTTAACGGTTAAAACAAATTCGCTTGACCCCGAGTTTCAGTAAAAACGCATTCTAACACGCCTTGGCTGGAGCCGCGCAAACCGTATTCACTAATGTGCAGAGGAGTACTTCTGAAGACGTGCATAGTCATGTCTCTCTGCGTCCACGCTCACTGCCATGTCATTCCACAGATATAATATAAAAGTGTACCTATAGCACCGTCTAGAAATGTGTAAGTACAAATGGATACACATTGAATGTGGTAAACATGGATGTCTCATTTTTTCTTCGGTTCTTCTGCTGTACGCGGCAGACCGGTCGTGAACCATTGCCGCGCTCCTGTCGTCTCCCAACGATCGTCACTCGCGTTGCCGCCCACAGACCACGACATATGCCTACTGCAATGTTGCACTCTTGCAGACCGCTGAAACGACGCTTTTGTTGTCACGGTATTTTCTTCGGAAATCTGACTAGCATCTCACCGCATTCACATACGGATACTGGTGTAGTCAAGTGTACACGTCTATAGACGCTCCCGCTGCTACTGCAGCATTAACAGATTCATCGTTTTCTCGGCGCACTTCGAATAGACGGCGCTACCGTTTGCGATGCTGTTGTTACTCGAGGAAGTCCGTTCACTCCGCTGCTGTTACTCCGCCCTCGCTCTGTTGCAGCTGCCCTTCTTCATCACAGCGGTCTCCTCATCTTTCCACGGTGCGGATGTGTGAACGTCTTTTATCTGCCTAATAATGCATTGCTGGTGGTGAACATCCCCTCAAACGAATAAAGACAGATCTAGAGCGCATGAATGTATGTGGAATCTCCCTCTCTCCGGATAGAAGATACACAAAACCAAGCTTTCTCTCAGACACCCGTACACTTGAAGGGTTTCAGAGAAATGCTTCTTTTGGCCTTGTCCGTGTGAACCTTTCCGGTGTATCCCTAGCCACATAAATATATATATATATATGTATATGTATATATATATATATTTAAATGTGTATAGGTGTATAGACGTGCAGGTGTATAGATATGCAGCCTGATATATCGAGGAAGGCAACATCGCTGCTGCAATAGAGACATCTACGCAGCAGCAGAGAAGGCGAAAGCAAAGCTTGGATACGCAATCGAAACATTTCTTTTCTTTCTCCCTTCGCGTAGAGAAGAAGTGCTTTTTGTCAGATCCCATAATTCCAGCAGTCAGATAAACATGAATATCCTCTACACGTTCTCGCTCAGCATATACTGCACCGGTACCCCTTTCGAAAGGCTGCATGCACCACACAGAAAATCAAAAAGTTCTTAAAAAGATATCCACACCACAACTGCATATTTTGTCAATGTTTCTCTTTGTATCGAGGAAGACGTCTCACATGGAGGGGGAGGAGACGATTGTATGCGATGCAACATATAGCACAAACATCTATCTACACTGCAAATCACTGCGAGAAAAATCAAGATGCATGCTGCAGCAGCAGCACTTGCAGCTGCTCCACGCTTCTCTTCCTTCATAATTCACTATCTGCGTCGACACATATATGTATATCTATATATATGGAGAAAGAGAGAGAGAGAGACATCAGTGGTTGTCGGAGTTCCTCTATTTAGAACTATATAGGCACGTTTTACATGTGAAGAAGTTACGAATACCAGCATTTCTCTGCGCTGCACTTCGTTTGAAGCAGCTTCAGATGCAAGACGTGTTCGAATATGACTGTAAAGATGATTTCCAAATTTCCTGCAAAAAAATCCTCCTCGATGTGTGAAGAAAGACATTTACCAGCGAACGTAATGGTAGATAAAGTCCGCCATCACAATCAGCTGCAGCACCTGCATTCCAATCACCCAGTGCCCGACGTACGACTTGAACTGAAAACAGCAGCAGCACATACAGCAGCAGCATCGGCAAATGCAGCAACAATAAACAGCAAATGCAGCAACAACAGCAAATGCAGCAACAACAGCAAATGCAGCAACAACAGCAAATGCAGCAACAACAGCAAATGCAGCAACAACAGCAAATGCAACAACAACAGCAAATGCAACAACAACAGCAAATGCAACGACAACAGGAGCAACAGCAAATGCAGGAGAAACAGCGAATGCAGGAGAAACAGCAAATGCAGGAGCAATAGCAAAGACATCGGCACAAGACAGCAGCAATAGTAGATGCAGCAGCAATAGCAACGACAGCATCTATATCATGCATGCAGGAGCAAAAGACAGCCGTACCAGTAGATGCAGCACTAAAGACAGCAGCAACAACAAATGCAGCAGCAGCAGCACCAGCAGCAAAGACAGCTGCTATTCGCAGCTATACACATATATAAGTATGGGTCGCAGCAGTAGCAAGACGAGCGGTGCATGTACTCGTGGCGACACTGATTTCTCTCCAGGCAAATTGAAAGGATTACAGTGTCTATCATAAGAGCTGATACGCATGCTTTCTGTGTCTATCAAGCAATCCCACGGAGGAAGAAATTCCACATCGAATTGCTAAAAATAAATGTAGACCACTGTTCGAATTCGTGTCTTGACAATAAAAATAGAAATCCTTTCTCCCAAAGGAAAGGCAAAAATTCATTGGCTTTTATGTAAAGCATTTCCCTCATATCAGATGGTCTTGCGCTTTTCCTTCTTTCTCAACTTTCTCATCTGGAAAGAGCTGCTTGGCGCTGGGATAAGCGCAACAGGAACGATGAAAAAAGGTTCCTCTCCACCAAAAAAAAAAATATTCGCTGTCTTCATCAGAGAACTGAGGGTGCTGCTGCTCGCATATGCTCCTGCTGCTCGCATATGCTCACCGAGTTCTGCGGTCCGTTCAGCTCCGAGTAGGATGACACCCAGAAGATGAAGGAGAAGGCCTGCAGCAACATTTCCAAAAGAAATCCGAAATTTCGCTGCTAAAGATACTGGTGCTGCTAACGCATAGTTAGTCCTTCAACGCCCTCCCCCCACATATGTATATATATATATATGTCAAGAAAGATAGAGAGACACAGACGGAGACAGTGGGAGACGGAGACAAAGAAAGACGGAGACACAGGAAGTAGACGATGGTAGAGGAGTGCGTTTTGGTGAGGTCGAATTTGAAAGAGTTCTTCTGCTCCGCCAAGAGAGAAAAAATGTAAAGAGCACGCCTCGGGACTCTTCTGCGTCGCGGGTCAACGTAGGGAATCAGCCTCAAAGGTAGTTGCAGACTACTTCTCTTATGGTCTATATTAGTGGTTCTCTTTGAAAAACATTTTTTATACATATCACTTCCGCTTGAGACAAATATCTCTTTTTTCTCATTTCGTATCTCCACACGTGCACATCCACATGCCCTACATACAGACATATATATATATATATATATATACATATATATTTCTACACATATATATAATCCTCTTCTGTGTCTTTCTCTATCGTTTCATGTCTCTCCTTTCTCTTTCATTGCCTTTCTGTTGACTCTTCCTCAATGGGAAAAGATAGCTGTATGATATGGATAGGTAGAGACGCAAGTAGAGAGCTTGTGAAGCTCCAGAGGGGGGGGGGGGGGGGGGGAAAGGGGCGACCAGAGAAGCTGTTGATGTAACTGAGATGAACAGTTAAGAAGAAATACCTGGGAGAGCACCTGTCCGGCGAGGAAGTGGGTGGTGAAGGGCTCGACTTTGCCCTGCAGAGAAAGTGCAAATCCATTGAAATCCACAACGTTGC
Source organism: Onychomys arenicola (assembly GCA_949786405.1). NCBI lineage: Eukaryota > Metazoa > Chordata > Mammalia > Rodentia > Cricetidae > Onychomys > Onychomys arenicola. The sequence goes on along the minus strand of CATKUM010000318.1, from coordinate 36,250 downwards.
ATGCGCTGCCAGAGACACGCGCTCCTCATGAGGTAACGAAGCGAGACGAGACAGCAGCAGCACCCAGCCAGAAGAGACGCCTCGCTGTCTTCTCGAGGGCGCTCTCTCTCCCCGAAACGGAGAAAGAAAACTCTATAACATGCTGTCTGTTTCACTGCCTCTATCGCATACGAGAGAGAGAGAGAGGAGGAGACACGGAGATGCATGCAGGGGCAGCAACAGGAGACAGGAAAAGGTCAAATTACTTGTCAACCAGAGAAGAGAGACAAGTCACTCAAGAGTAGAAAACTGGAGAAAACTGGCATGTTCTCGAAACAAAAAAGAGTTCCCTCTCCATAACAAGTCTTCACCTCACTCACAACGCATATTAGCTTGCACTCTCTCTTCACAGTAAATATACTACTCCTATTTGGCAAGTGCAGATATATATATATATATATATATATATATATATATATATATATATATATATGTGCATGCATTCTCCTTGTTGAGAACAACAGAGGGGTCTTCTGGAGAAAACATTACCTCTCGCTGAAACATGAACAGCTGCGGGAGCACTGCTACAGTCTCCAAATACAATGCGAAAGTCCACGCGATCTGCATGCAAACAAACAACCCCACAGATCAACCGATGTATAGTGGAAAAAGAGAAAGATATACATTCACAGGAACAGTGACAGAGATGTATACATCCACGTATATATATACAAAGAGAGAGAGAGATATGCTGATGCATGTGGATAAGATTATCCATACAAACGGACAGGCCAGTGCATGCGCAGATATATATATATATATATGTATATATATCCGCAGAAACATCGATAACAGGTGTATATATTTGTATGCGCGATTATATCGTGATATAGGAAGATCCGTCATCATATAGACAGGCAGTTCCAGAGCTCGAGAGGCGAAAAGCGTTTGAAAAGAAAAGTCCTTTTGCTGCGAACACAGAGAGAAGCAGCTACTATAAACATGCACTTCCTCCACACGTAGACACACCGCCGTAGGGACACGTTGAATGATGTGCAGTGTCAAGGAAATCACTCATATACAGAGAGAGAGATACAGATACGAATCTACTACAGCTATATACATATATATAGATAGAGATATACAGATATAAATAATATAACACAGCTACGAAACCAGCTGTCTCTCTCTCTCTATATATATATATGTATCAACTGCAGAAAAGTTTTTCTTTTTGAGAGAAGAAAATGCATGTAACACAGATGATACGGAGGAGCGGCCGTCGACGTCTTGTGAGGCAGATCATCCGCAGCATCATCATCGGTGGAAATGAAAAAAATGCTGGTGAAAACGCGCTATCAGAGAAGTACTGATAGTCTTCTTTTTCTCTCTACGCGTCATTCACTGTAAAGAGGTATTCCTCCTTTCCACCCAGGCTGCCCATCTCACTTCACCTGCCTACACCAGACTAGTCGTGGACTGAACTGTATATCGGAACACCAAAGAGCAAAGACATCTCTCTTTCTCTCTCTTTTATTAATAAAAATGTAGACGTGAACACAGCTCCGAAGGCATATACATACATACATATATGGCTGTGTATCAGTTGCAGAAGCATCTCTCTCTCTCTACAGTATATGTAGATCTACATACACACATAAAGATATATATACGTATATATATATATATATATATATATATATATATATATATGTAGATCTACATACATACATAAAGAAAGAGATATATATACGTATATATATATATATATATATAGATCTACATATACATACAAGTAGATCTACATACTATATAATGAGATATATATACGTATATATATATATATATATATATATATATATATATATATAACACAGCCGCACATGCGACTCTCTCTACACATATACGTATACACATATATATATATATATATATATATATATATATATATATATATATATATATATATATATATACATATATTATATATATATATATATATACTGTAACGGCATCTCTCTCTCTCTCTCTCTCTCTATATATATATATATATATATATATATATATATATGTATCTATACACATAGATGCACGAAGACGCTGTCGGGGTGTGTTTGCTTGCAGAGAAAGTCTGTGCTGCGCCTTCACTGGTAGAGGAGAAGGCTGTTCGTGGAGAGGAGGAAGAAAAGGAAGAAACTCAAAGATGGGAAAAGAGAAGAAGATGAGATGAACAGGAAGAAGAAAAAGTGGAAGAAAGATCTTAAATGATATGACTGGATCTCCTTCACTTCGCATATTTGCATGCACGATAAGAACAGCAGAAAGAGATAGGGAAGGACTGGGTAAACTCGAAAGAGAGAAAGGAGAGAGAATAGGAACAGACGAAAAAGCGAAAGAGAAGCAGAAAAAGAATTTCCTCTATACGGAGGAAGAGACGGGAAGGCATGACGCCAGCAGTACGCACGACCACATACACATGTATAGATCTCTGTATATGCAGAGAGAAATGTATACGTGAAGAAGAAGCGACATCCACAGAGACAGGTCAAAAGAAGAAGAAATATGCTCTGCAGATGTTGAGAACCCCATAGAAGGAGAAATGTCATTTCATATCGATGTGGGAAAGCTGGAAAGCAGAAGATAGACGTCACAAAGAATTCCATGAGAAAAGCGTGAAAAGTAGTTGTCTGGAAGGCGTCCTCGACGCAGTCGAGTGCACGCGAGAAAAGGCGTTTCTTTTTCTTGTCGCCAATTTCAGGTGTACGTACACCGCAAGAGGAAGGGAAGGGCTCGGTTGTTGGACAATGAACTGAGTGATTTTTTTGAATTTTAAAGATGATGAAAGGGCACTCGTCATGCGTCGTCTCTCGCAGAGAGACGCGATGAGAAAACATCGTGGGGTGTACGTACACCAGAACAACAACGCAGAGAAATCTCGTCGTCGTCGGGAAATCTCGTCTTTTTTCGCTGTTTCGATGATGTAAACTTACGTCTGCAGGCATGAAGGCGTTGAGGGAAGGATGAAACAACATCGCGAGAATAGCAGAAGGAACAATTAGAAAAAAATGATTCAGCGTATCCACGCCAGCCTCATACGTGTTCCCATAGCGGCTGCGACACAGATAAACGATCGTGCCTGCCAGCAAAAAGGATAGAGCTTCTACTGTTTGATACAGCCAGTCTCCACTTCGATCATAGGGAAGGTATCTGCAAACACAGATATCCACAAGAAGGCAGAAGAAAGGAAGAAAATAAGAGACGTCTTTCTCTTCTTTGTCTTTTTCTCTCTTTGCGGAGGAGAAAGAAAAGATGATATTCGAGCTGCCCCAACACCACCCACAGAGAGAAGTACAGAGAGACACGGAAACGAACGATATTCTCTTTGTTGCTCGCGCGCAAAACTCTGATCAAGTTCTCTTCCAGTCGGCGGAGATCAACACCGCTAGATTCGTAAACAGAAAGATTTAAGGCAAACAGATTCGTCACACACGCGTCGAGAAACATGCTGCAGTGTCTAGACACCTGGGAAAAACATAAGACAGTAAGACATGCCATAGTGTCTGTACAGGTGGAAAGAACATGTGGAAGGTCTTGGTATTCCATCATACAAAGACAACTGTTCATATATATATATATGAACATTTCTCTATGAAGGAGGAGAAGAGTTTTTCGTAACAAACTTCTTCAGAAAGAAAAATCTGCTTCACTAGTTCAGGATGAGCTGTCTATACACCTGGAAACGTACGAGGGTGATTGACAAACATGATGCGCTCGCTACCAAGAGTTTTCTTCGTATGCATCTCTGTATTTCTTTCTCTTCCTGTTGCCTTTCCACATCTTTCTCTCCACCGCTGTATTTTCATCTTTTTCTTTTCCTTATTTTCTTCGTTGTGAAGTAGACACTTCTGTGCCCAGTGTCTCGGTGCAATTGCCAAACACAAGCATGCCGGCTGCGTGCAGCAAAGCCTTCTCTCGAATGCAGTTTGAAAGACACACCCTTCAAAAGGAATGATGGAGCACAATCTGGCGAAGATCAGCACGACGTAGCACTCCATCATTTTCAAAGAAACGCCTGCTGCACTGCCGTTCGCCTCGATCTTGTACACGACCATGAGGAAAGAAAACATGGAGATAAGTGAACTGAGAGTCATCAGGAAACTGAAATCTCCGTCGCTAAAGAGGTGATACACGATCAACACCACCACGATAAACCCAGTCCATGCCTGTTGTTAAAAAGCACGCACAGGCACCCCACACACGGACACCCCATACAAGTCACTTCCTCTGCTGCAGAACATCTTCGTCATCAAAAAGATATACACCACACGCAGGATCTCTACACTGTACCAACAAGTGTACGTACACTGCACCACGGAGTGTACGTACACCGCACCGTGAAGTGTATGTACACCCCATCATGGAGTGTATGTACACTGCACCTTGAAGTGTATGTATACCCCACCATGGAGTGTCTATACACTGCACCATGGAGTGTACGACGTACAGCGCACCGTGAAGTGTTCGTACACTGCACCATGGAATATATGGAATCACCACACCCCTCAGGTGTCTGTACACCCCACCATGGAGTGTATGTACACTGCATCACGAAGTGTATGTATAACGCACCGTCAAGCGTCTGTGCACTGCACCTTGGAGTGTATGTACACCGAACCTTGACGTGTCTGTACGCCGCATCTTGGAGTGTGTGTACAACACACCTTGACACGTGTTTCCGCCGCCTGCTTATCTCCTCCCATGTGTGTGATAGACAAACCAGCAGCACATACCCGGCCGACATATGCGTAACAACTCCGCGAATCTCCGCCTGTGTTTTGCGAGATTAGCTGCTCCTACGGACATAAGGGCTAGCCAGAGAAACTACAAGAAAGCATCCTCCTTTTCTGCATGTGCAGCAACTGTGTTATTCACGAACTCCAGTTCTATCGCCAACTGATACATAAACTCCACAGCACGATATTCACTTATAAACTCTTTTTGAATCCCCTTGGCCGAGTGAAATGCCAAATGCAGACCCCTGCTTATCCTGTGTCCAGCAGCAGCAGTAGTCCCTCGACGTTTATATACACGCAGCTCAGTGTTCTCTCTGCTGGTAAAGAGACAGACAGAAAGCACTTGGTATGTATTTAATATCAACATCTCCACGAGGTGCATTGCACTTCGAAGTTAAGAGCGTCAGGCCTTCTCTCGGAGTCTATACTCTCATAACAGCTCTTCGCATGCAGGCAAATATGCACATATCGAGCTCCATCCGTTCACAGGAATGTATACATCCACATAGTTAGAATCGAGAGACAGAATTTCTGTTGCGTAGTACCTGAAGGGAACCGCGATGGGTGGAGAGCCAGAGAGACAGTTTTTCTTTATCCCGCACGACACGAAAGAAGTCTCTGAACGTAAATCCCATTCCCACAGCTGCTGCATGCTGCTGCAAATTGAAATTCACTCCTGCTCCTGTGCTGCTGCTGCTGCTGCCGAACCCTCCTCCTCCTCCTTCCTCCTCTTCCACCGTTGCTCTCTGCCAGGCCTGCGAGTTATTTAGTCCACATGTGTGTGGTCACACCAGATGCACGAAAGTGATTGATCTTGGGAATTCACCAGCAGCAATTTGAAAATATATACAAGACTGTTGCGCACAGGAGAAAAGAAGAGGGTGTAAATGAAGTTCGCAGGAGCTCAGGACCAGAGATGCCCTTCAAAAAGCAGAAATCTCTTACGCCTGATGAATATACATCGAGAGACATAGAAAGACCGTCAAATTATCTAGACGAGTACATTTTGTTACTGCAGCATCACCACGTGACAGGTGTACAGACACGAAAGCACGCGCAGTCCACGACAAGCGCGACGCCTAAGAGAAATACGTCTTAGCAATTTTATACACACTCACGTCAACATACACGTCTTCGAAACCGCAATCTTCATTCACTTCTGACGAAGGAAAGAGCACGTCATCCAGTTGGAAAGAAAGTCGTTTCCTTCGGTTAGAACGCCGATATGCATAGTGGATTTTGATCAGATGGGGACACACGAAGTTCGTTGTCTGTTGCAGAAAAAGCATATTTTCTTCATGTAAATGAGCTTGTGTATACATCCGCAGATATATATATACACATCAACATATCCGCGTTGAATGCAGTTCCTTCGGGAAGAAGAAAAAGACACGTCCTCTTCTTATACATATACACATATCTATATATACATTTGCACTATACATACAACTAAAGTGGGTGAAGAGTCTTCTTCTTTGTAAAGATGAAACGGCTCCTTCCTGATGAGGCTGTGCATGCATTAGGGAACGTTAAAGAATGCAAGACTGTGATTTTTCCAGCATATTGCAGGTATAGCTGATCACGCGGGAGAGAGTTTAAAACAAGCAGAAGCGTCCTCGAGAGCATAAAAAAGACTTCTGCATGCAAAAGCTCTATATACCAAGAGGAGTGAGAGAAGACAAGGCCGCCCCTGGACGTGTGTAGGTGACGTGCTGCGGAGTCACCCGCTGCAGCGGCTCTACTTGACCGCGATACGCGACGCCTGCTGCTGAAGCTGCTGCTGCTGCGGGGGTCGCGCTGCTATACTGCATGGCAGCTGCTGCAGCAGCAGGAGGAGCATATCCTCCCGCGGAGGTGGTATAGGGATACGAAAAGATCCTTGATTCATTTTGAACAGAGACTCCTCTTCAGCACGCGCATCCGAGGCACATTAACAACCTGCGTCCAGCACATCCACAGCATGCAGATGTGCAAGAAGAGAAAGCCTATACAATACAGTGAACTATGTATAAAGGGCGAGAAGCAACCATCTCAACGATGTCTTTGAAATTTCAATGCAGAAAGATAGTCTTATATATAGAGACATACACATTTTTTACAATGCATGTACGCCTAGAAACAAGGTCCTCGATATTTATTATATACACCGACTTGGATTATCTCGTATCATAAAGACAAGGTTGAACCACATAAAGACCTCCAGCATCCACGCACATGCAAAGCAGCGAGCACGGAGAAAAGAAGAATATCCCCTGGAAGGAGAAGCACCGTCTGGTGTTTGGAGCACCACCCAGCACGTGCTAGAAGCAGCAACAGCGGTCCAGCAGTAGCAGCAGCAACAAGTCAAGCATCGGTAGCTGCATGCGATCATATCATGTGCTGGCAGCAGTAAGGGAAAAAGCAAAAACAGTTGCCGCTGGGCTTCTTGGCAGCTACAACAGCAGCAGAGCGGGCGGAGGTGAATGAGAGAGTCACTCAGCAGCAGGGCAAAATTTTGACAGAACGTGCTTGCAACAGAAGTAGGAGGAAAAAGACTAGCATTGCTGCGGTACAAAAGAAGAAGAAAGAGAAGACGCAGCAGATGGCATGCACAGGGTGGTGCTGTAAGGAAAGAAACTTTCTCCCCGTCCACGAGTTCAGTTACATGCATGCAGAGGTATACGATATGCGTATGATAGATGTACTGCGTAGTAGACGTGTGCTTATTTAGACATGTATAATAGTTTGGGTGTGTATATTAATCTGTAACTACCTCTTTATATCCATATCTCTCTCCGCACGCCCATGAAGGGATGTGTCCACAGCTGCATATCTTCATCGCAAGCAATGTGAACATATACGCATGTTTACAACCGAGAGGAATATGCATACACTTTCGCGTGTATAATATATATCCCTATCTTCATGTAGGCATCTGCAATCGACCAGAGTAAATACGGATGTCAAGAGCACTGCACAAGATGAAAAAATAACAAGATATCTTGAGAAGGCGTTCCGTGGGACTTGTACGTCTACACGAGTATTATTCCCATATAAAATGCGTACGCTACTACTGACACACACACAAAAAAGCCAGCGTTTTACTGTCTGCTCAAGAATTATATACATCATCCTGTATCGAGACGCATCTTGGACGGTACCAGTTATGAAGGCATGAGCTTTGTAACGAGATGCCTGTGTATGCACAGGCGTGCCAGCACACATTGAAAGCCTATGTATACACGTCTTACTAGCGTGCCCTGCAAAGAAGGAGCGAAAGGATCTACTCATACGTACACGAGGAGATATATGCAGAGAAGGGACGTTATTGCGAATATCGCGTAGGCCGTTCAATATCCAGCTCCAGTTTCGTACATAGGGGGTACCGGTAAAACATGATTATGCACGCCAGAAAAAGCATTTCGATCCTCCCCGAAAGCTACCGTTCTCCGCCTCTACAGGCGACACCATCTATCAAGATGCAGACATCAACATGAACATGGTCTGTGTCCTTGCGCGTTCCCCTCCCAGTCTACGTACGCACGGCTTTTGATCACTTTATACTTACTCGAGGGGTCAGGAGCCGACGCGACAGATTTAGGCTATATTCCGGTTCAAGAAATTCAAGGGCGACATGAAAGTGCGTGTGTCCTGCTGCGTGTGGTGCCCTCCGTCCGCTTCAAAGTGATACAATAATTTTTAAGCATTATGGAAGCGCAACACAGCGTTTGTTGGCTGACTGCTCATTGCGACGATCTTTCTTCACCAGACCGGAAAGTGAGGGTATCCGTGCATTGATTCGGCTGGTCACAGAGGGTACACACGAAATAAAACATAAATTGTGAGCCTTCTCGTCGCGTCCGTTGATGCCTCGAAAGAACGTGAGTCGAGTTTCACACGAGGAGGTGTACCCGCACATATGTGGACACGTTAGCACAAGATTAGAAATCACGGGTTTTGCTGATTTACGACATAGTGGGTGAAAAGTAACTCCCAATGGGAAACCAGATGGCACGCGAATAATGGCCGGAATTCCCAGTTTTTAAAAAGTCTGACCCATTAAAACATGGCATGGTGAAATCAATAATATCAAAAACACGGAAGCCCTCCAACGCTCCGATGTTCATGCTCAGACCAGACCGCACACTCTTTCCACATTTAATATAGGCAGTCGAAGAAGAAGTACCATCGATACATGGCTGGAATATACGGACGCCCAGATAACTCGGGGGACGCAAACTTCCTTGTCAGTGACTTCTGTAAAGCCCCAGCACTGCTATCGTCTACAGAGTCTTCCCGTGAGAACTGACGCGGTCACTGGGTTATTAAGCGGCATTGCAAGTGACGCACACATATCTTATAAGCATTGTATAGTAGGAAAAAAGGATCGGCTTCACAGCGTGCACGTACCTGCAGAGAAAGGGAACCTCCGACGACGGCGTCGTTGGGGTGCGCTTCCACCTCAACTGACACGCAAATGGCAGGCGGTTCAACTGGCAATCGTGCCTGCCAAACGCGGGTTCAGTGATATTCTACCTTGAAAAGCCTTCTACAAGGTAGTAACACTCCAGCCAGACAACTCGCATTCTAGGACGTAATATGCGTGCAAAGCCGTGTAGTTGGGGCTACGGTCCAGAATGCCCTCGAAAGACCGGCTTGTGCCATCAAGGGGCAACGATCAGAAGTATCCACATAGGTGAAAAAGTAGCTTTTGACGGTAAAAAGGAAGCATATTCAAAGGAAAAGGTAGAGGAAAGTTTGTGTTGTACAGCTGAAGGCGCCGGAAATTTTCTGCGAAAGGGTATTTTTTCCAACATAAAACTTGAAAAGGGAGGCCGATTTGCGATCTGGATGTGACTTTCGCGGGAATGATTGACCAAGGTCACGTTAAACTGTTTCACGAAGCGATTGACACGATATCTCGTTCAAGGTATTAGATACTACGACGAGTGTTGAAAAATGGAACCGGTAACTTTTCTCCGATTCTTTACGAGGCGCTGAAGCTCGCTCGATTCCCGTAGTCGGCCCCTGAACGGTTGGCGGGGAATGTGCAGGAAAGCGTTGTGCAGGACATAGGAACTGAGCCGCTAGGAGGACAGTAGCGAAGGAGACTACTGGGAAGTTGGAAAAGAAAAATCCATGTCCAATGTAGAGAAAAGCAGGGCCATCGTTAACGTAAGAGAAGAACCGAACCCGGGAGCAAGCGGGCGTCCATAAAACGGAAGAGCGACGCCCGAAGTTGTCGCAAGGTCTGCGCAGAGAGACACGGGAATACAGTAGCCTACGTGCTGTGAAGTCATGTGGTATCCGAGTATCCCCCCTCTCATATAAGGTATCTTTCCACAGTGATGCCGCCCTCGCAGTTCTGCTCTCTTGACCACAAAGCGCTTCTTGCCACAAAGATACCCTTACCTAAAAAATACGCCTGCTTTTGCAAAAAACCACGATCTGGCCTAAACCGACAATATTGCATTTTCATCAGTTCAAAAAAGCCGCGGCCAGTACCCCCAGCCTGGCGCATGAACAGTTGAGGTGGCGGTACAGCGCAGGGCGCAGCTATGAGCTGTTGGCGTGCGGCGCAAACGGGCAACAAACGAAGAGGGTGTCTTTTCGGTTTTCTTCCCCTGGATGCCCCACTCTAATTCCACTTAGTAGCGAAAGTCGAGCAAACTCTGATGGCGACATGGCCTGCGTGTTTGTTCATACTGAACAGAAATCGGACGAGCTCTGCACGGCATTCGACACAGCCAGCTGCGTACACGTGATCGCAACCTCCTCACAGCTGTCGCTGAAAAGCATCCTGAGATCTCTGATAACTATTAGGAGTGGTGCGCGGATCATATATGATCTGTTAGGTAAAAGGTATCCGAAGCGGCAAGGCCCAATGCTTCTACCTTGCGACAGCCGTGATTGCTGGCAGCGCTTCTGTTTTGTTGCTAGTGCTGCAGCAGGTAGGACGAGAGCTTTGTTTGAACGGGTTCTCCAACAGTGCACACCTTGCATGCAGGTAAATGGCGGTCGTATCCGTCTATCAAACGACGACTGAACGAGGTTCTGTGACAAAAGGCGCTTAGGTTTACATGCAGCGTGTATATACGTGTATATATATAAATAGCCTTATCGGTACCGTATACGAACCTGGCGATCAAGATGTCGTGCCCGTGCAGCTGTGCATGAACACACATGACACGATACGCAGATTTGAACATACGCATGGCTCTGTGAACCGTGCAAAATCAACTTTACATACGTGAGTTTATTTCTGCGAACACCCCAGGCAGTGATGCTTCACGTGTCTCTGTGTGTTTGCGTTTTTCAAAGTCTGCTTGACGTGCAGCTACTCGTGTACTGTGGGAACATGTCGGAGCTAGCGCTTCCGGAGAAGAGATTGCAAACCGACGTACACGTGTTCATACCTTGGCCCTAGTTCACAGTTGGGGATGCTTTCTAGACACTGTTGATATATCTCTTAACCCCTGGACGCCGAAAACTGGTATAATATTCTTCTGGTGTGAATATGCCATGCAACACTCGCGAAAGAGGAAAGATTACTAACAGTCACTTTTACCAGCAACAACTTGCGCACGTGGAGTAATGCCACAGACGGATGTCTGCATAAGTATCCCAGAGAGATACGGAAAAATAAGGTGGTCCACAGCTCTGCACGGACGTCCCTAACAGCGTAAACAACCAGGTAAAAATGAATCAGTGACTTCTACTATACCAATGCTCTTATTTATGTCTTCGCTACGCTGCTTTTCCTGCTAATCACACAACATTCTAGGAACCTTGTCAAACAGTCAAACTTTTTCTGTATAAACCTATACATGCATGTGTATACACACGCGTATATACGTACACATATTTACACAAACGAGTACCTAGATACTCCTTCAGACAAGCGCACTCAGGAAGGACAGATGAATACGCGGTTTTTCTTTTTATATGAGACACACGTGGATGTACACTACGTAACGTTTTGCACTACACTTCTGCTCGTTTGTGGCACACAGACATAAATATGTAGTCGTACTCCATCTGGTCTATCACTGCGCACGGTGGGTCTCACAAGAGCACACGTGCACGGTACAAACTGGTTAAACTTCTTTTGTCACTCTAACTACTGTGGAAATGGGGAAAACGCAGAATATCCGAAAAACAACTGTTGATATGCAATACAAGCAGACACCTATCATAGGGGACACCTATAGACAGACGACGCCCATGAACGCAACAATAGAGATGTAGACACAGAGCACGAAGCTCCACGATGAACATGCATGTATATACACACTAGCGTCCGTGTATGTATGCAGAAACGTTTTTGTGCGCTCTGCTACGAAGCCACCGCCGCTGAAGTTTAGTCCTTGCGCCAGACTAGCAGGTATCTCTGCTTCTGCCGGAAAAGAGATATCATTAGTAACAGGCACACTTTACTGCTTGTTCAACCGTATATACGTAGAATCTCCCTGAAAAATATCAACTATCAACTTTAAGTGGAAATGAACACTGTCTGCGTACGGCTGCTGAAGACTAGAAGATGCCGGAAGTGCTCCACGTGCAGCCAGATAAAAAACCAACCGATTGTTGGTTTGCGCTGCTAATTATTTGCGCACATGTCAAAATCCTGAACAAGCACCAGCACCGCAACAAAATTCTGGTTGAGAAATATACTTTCACGCGTGTGGATGTGTGTAAATCATCGTGAACACGGAGAATATGAACGTTTACTCTGCACACGTACGCATTCGTATTGATATGTAGACACGCAGAAGGTATGAGTCTGCTTGCGTTTGTAGGCACATCTACAAAAATACACATCCTCACATGCAAACATGGGCATTGTACGGATTCAAAGATCGTCGCGTTGTTAGCAGTGCGCGTACGGACGCCAGCATGAGAGATGGAATATAAAAAAAAATATGGAGCTGCGACCAAATTTTGTCTACGTGGGACAGAGGAAACGGAAAATGTGCTCCCTTCCTATATAATAAGTATGTACTAAAATATGTGTGCGTACAGTTAGGAAAGCAAATGACGACGTTTCGGGAGGAACGCAGACGAAAATGCCCCAGCCGGAACAGGCATCTGAGACTTTTCCGCACTGACCGTTCGTCGCAGCGATTATGCGTTGAGCCACTCATGCCGTTGCAGAACCGCTCTTCTACGTACATGCGTGTACACTGCGTACTGTGCAGAAAGTACCTGAATGTGGCTGAGTCCACGTGAACAGTTTAAAAGCTTACAAATGAATGTGCATCAAGAAATGCGTGTCTTTGTGCGACCGCAGCGTAGGCACACCGCAAATCGTTCACCGCGTATTCCATCTCCAAATTCTTCACCTACACACAACGGAGCGGTATTAACGAAGAAGTGCTTAAATTATGAATTAGAAAGATGCATCTACCTCTATCGGCAGTACATAACGTGACCGTTGACGCGTGTGTACACAGACACGTTATCGTGTGCATGACAAGTCGGCACCTTCCTACATCTGTTCGTCTGAGTGTGAAATCTTAGTTCGTTGTGTAGAAATGTTCTGTCTTTTTGTATGCGTGCATCTAAAAAAAAGTGAAGAGGGGTTCATTCGTCGTATGTTCCGGGTATGTTCCACGTCTGGTGCCGTACTTGATCCCAGATTATTTCTCTTCAGCTCAATCAAGTGTGCGCGTGATTTTTTTGTGAACGGACGACTATGTGCCTATGTGCACTTCTTGCGATTCAAAGATACATGCTTTTGGTTTTCTTTAAAGAAACAGCAGTTTACAGCGAAGTTTCTTTCTCAAGGCACCCATAGAAACGATGCCTACGATTGGTGCACGACCCGAGGTCGTAGCCATACAGTTTCAACAGCCGTGGGTTTGCCACTGTTTTAGCCATTCACTGAGTGCCACACGTTTAACACACAAATCTCCACTTAAAGTTCGCACCCAGGATCTGATGTTTCATCGAAAACAACACAAAAACAAGGTGACACGATGCATTTCTTGCACGCGTGTTTCAAAATGTGTATACGTGACGAAGAATTAAATTGCAAATACTTTTCCGGACAACCGTTCAGCCCAAAGTATAGAAGCTTCTTCGTTTTCATCACGAGAATGATGAAGTTCTTCCGCGTCCGCACAACCACTCTGTTTTTTCGATATAAGCGTCCGTAGTTTCGACGTGTTTTGAACAAGTGCCTGGGCGGTGTGTCTCCTCGCTTCACACATCCACGTGTCTTAACAGCGTGGCGCACCCCTCACTTCATGTGACTCCCCTTTTTTTGTGCCTGTACTCATGTGTTTGGGTGTTCCGTCGCTAGCTCACACTGCATTTTTCTTAATGTTTTCATTTGTCTTGTCCCATTGTTTGAAAACTATTGTTCCTATTTGGCTTGCAAACTTCATGTGTTCTACTTCCGTAAGTGGTCGTTTTTGTTCCTGGAAAAGAATATAATGCTTTTGAACTTCTCCTTTTACTGCTTTTTTATGCCACAAGTGTTCTTCTCTTCTGTGTGGAATGCTTCTTTAGCTGAAATGTTTCGTCCGTTCCAAATCTCACCCCCGATCTGCACGCAACAGCCACGCAACTTCTTCAGCATTTCGTGTTTCACCAGAAAGCATCCCGCTGCAAGCGTCTCCGATTACCTCCTGCGGCTGTTTGCAAAAGTGTGTTCCCCGGTGGTGCTCTACCTTCACGCTTGCTCTTTCGCGACTGTCGAGTGGATTTTTACGGATTTTCACAGTCTCTTCTACGGCGTGCGAACACGCAGAGGAGACGAGGAAAAATTCTCGACGAAAAAAGGATGCCAATTTATGTTCTCGAGCCAATCTTTCCACCTAAAAATGAAAAAAAAAAAGCGCGAATCCGCATGTTACAGCCGGAGATCCACGGACACTACGACCTCACAATAGGCGTTGCGTTGTCAGGCGCATCATTTCTACGGAGAGTCACAGATCTCACACCGCCAACGGGATAGCAAGAAAGGAAAAGAAAGAGAGACAACGAGAGACACGGGAAGAATACAAACAAAGAGATGGGCACACCCGCAGAAATGAGGAGCAGGTAGACGTCTACGAGTTTTCATGATACTGGGAATCCTCCCTTTGCGTGTAGACGCAGGACAGCGACTTTCTCGTCTTCTCGTGAAATCGCAAGCATATTACACAAACACGAAAGAAAAATACGACGTGCGAATGCACACCGGAGCAAGCGTCCACGTAGGGATGGCAGAGAAGCTCCATCATGAAACGGGCAGCTTAACATATACTTACATCTTTATATACGTCTTTATATCCACGCTATCCATGTTTCTACCAATCCATATACGTATATAAATTTCTTCCATATATATATATACATATATATATATATATATATATATATATATATGAGGACGCGAGCACGGAAAGGGCTATATACACAGTAGCCGCTTGTGAACGAATGATGTGGAGAAAGATATTCAAGGATGCGAGTGCGAGTCGAGGTCAACGAGCAGAAGAAGGCGTATGCCAGACACATGTCTTAGTGTGAGGGTAACATTTTCTGCAGTTGATGAATGTTCCCCATTTATCGTCGTTCACCTACAGATTGGTTTGTAGAGCCTGCGCGACTCTGGGCATGATTTTTTCCTTTTTGAAAAAGTGGATTTCTTTGTGATATGCTGTTGGATCTACCGCAGGTAGTCCCGCAGCGAGAGCTCTTCCTCCGTTATAAGCAGCGTAAACTGGCTGCACGCAGTAGCGGACAGAGAAGGGAAACTTTCCGTGGCATAATCAAACCGAGGGTCATAAATACAAAAACTTCCACAATATACAGAGGACGGATTATGAAAAAGGAAGACGGTCTACAGACACAGAGACTCTCGATTCTTCTTTAAAGAGTCACGGCCATGTGGTGCCTCTCTTTATACGCACATCGAATCCTGCGAAGCCAAGTGCATGACAACGCAAAAAACGATACGGAAGAATCCATACTCGCAGCCAATAGAGACATTAGGACATATAAAATATATGTAAAAACATCTCAATGAAGTTGTGTAAAGGGCAGTACACCCACTGACATCAGAGAGCGGGCCCGCAGGCATCTTAAAAAAAAAATCTGCTCGCCTATACTACACCATGTGTCTTTTCACTTTCTATTCATACATCTTTGTACCTCTATATCATCTATCGAGCGATGTCTCTACCCATCTACGTATGTCTGCCTACCGACACACGCATCAATCTATCTACCTGTTTACATATATACTTCCCTGTATCTATCTACATGTCTACCAAGCAGGTCTACTTATCCATATACCTGACTATCTAGACGCTTGTCTGCGTATACGTCTATCTACCTAACTGCACATCTATCTGTGTATTTCTCTATATATTTATATATCTTCATACACATATATATATATATGTATATGTATATTCTTCCCCCCCTGTATCTGCGTATCTACAGATATGTATATCTATATCTGTCTTTTTAAATGTACCAGTCTCCCCAAAACATCTCTCTCCGTATCTATATTCTTCCTCGTGGCGACGAACACATACCTGCGCAAATATAGGAACATGCTCTTGAGGATGCACTATCGATACGTTGCACGCATGCAACAATTCCACGTGCTGCTAAAAAGCCACAGCCTCCTACTGAAGATATATATATATGTATATATATATAGATAAGTGAAAGTGAATATATATCTGCGTAGAGACGTGTAGACGGGTTGTGCAGGGGACGCGTACTGGTGGATGGGCTGCGAAGGCGTGGGTTCAGGGGAGCCGACGCCTTCCTGAAGAAGACGACTTTCGACAGAGAAAAAAGGTTACTGCTGTTCTTCGTAATATAAAGAATGATAGAAATATTTCTATAAATGCGTTTCCAGCAAAGTCGCGCGCAGCAGAAGCAGGAGGAAAAGGTGTTCCTGTCATCAGTCCGTGCTGGAGGAAGAATAGAGATAATCAGCTGCTGCTGCAGCAGAGACCCGAGCAGCAATGACAAAGGACGCAGACACGTGGTAGTGGCCTCAGTGACAGGCGCAACTTCGGAAAATCACACAAGCAGCAGCAGGAGCAACAGCGGTAGTAGCTATAGAGTCGCAGCAGCAAAAGCAAAAGCAGCAGCAAGAAGCGGAAACAGAGTCGTACTTACTTCAAGAAGAAGAAGACCTTCGGCTGGAGCCGTGTGAATATACACTTGCTCATTTGTATTCTTCAGAGAATTACACATATCTTCAACCGTGGCCGTTCCTCGACAGACTTCCACCGCCATGCCTGCAACATCACCACCCCACATCGCACGACGCGTCGACTGCTACAGCAGCAGCAGAGCACCTCCACGCAGCAGCAGCAGCAGCAGGCTCACGCATAGCAGCAGTAGCTGTATAACAGCACCCCCATGCAGCAGCAGCAGCAGCAAGAGGCTCACGCATACTAGCAGCAGCTGCTGCTGCATAACAGCAACCCCGTGCAGCAGCAGTAGCAACAGCTCCACGCAGTAGTACTGCAATCGTGAATAGCATAGGGCAGCAGCAGAGGTGTTAGTTGTACAATAGCAAAATACGCAGCAGAGGGTGGTCGTATGGAGATACATAGCAGCAAGACGTTGTATCGGCAGCAGCACCTGCTTATCCCAACCAGCTGCTGACAGCAGCAGCAACACAGAGAGCAGAAGCTGCACTTCAACCTTCCTGACTAGCAGCAGCAGTTAGTTGACGCAAAGTCAGTAGTCATCAAATCTCCAACGGTGCCAACATATAATATAGAGCAACAGCAGCATCACCAGCACCTCTACCAGCAGCAACAGCAACAACACATCCACCACTGACACGGCAGAAGCCTCCCGCATACGCAAAGACATACAACACCACCACGACTTTCGACTGATGGGAGAATAGTGAAATGCTATAGCTGAAGTTTGTACGTAGGTGCACGTATATATTTGGCATTAAGACGCCAACATCTGCACATTGTCTTTCTTCCATACCTAGCTGTATCACGCTATGCAAATACACCAATATACACATATATGAACACAGAAATATATACATATATATGTATACGAGGGCGTCTACACAGACAGATACACGTACTTATGATGCACGTCTCTCGCTGTTATCGAGGAAGCAAAGACATAAAGGTGTTTATGTATTGGTTGAAATCTTTGCCCAGGAATATACTTTCCACTTCTTTAGATGAGTCAACACACTCACTGCGTGGAGGAAGGAATGCATGCACAGTTGGCTGTCTACCGTGGTCCACGATATAGCCTCTGCTACATGCAAACCGAAGTCTCTAAAACCTTTTCTTCTCTGTTTCCGCCTCCTCTCTATGTATATAAACAGATATACACATAGATAGACACATACATATATACATACACGTCTACATCTCTCTCCCTATAAATATATATATTCATGTTAACACGTAGTCAATAGAAATATACATACACGACGACGCAGGCATAGGCATATCCATATTATGGGTCTCTCTAAGTCCTACGGGAATAAAAATATCTACGTTTATATAGAGATGTATATACGTGCATATAGTGTCCACACATTGTGCACAAGGACATCTACACATATAGAGTGAGTAATATAAGAAGAGCAGCGAAAGTGAAGAGAAGGAAAAAGATATACCTATCATTTTTCGAATTTGGTTGAAGAGAAATGATTGGCCTTCGATCTGCACTTCAATGATGGGTTGATGAACTCCTGGCAGCTGCACTAGCTGCACCTGAGCAGCAGAGTCCCACCGACACACAAAAAGGATAGGAAAACGCATGCTGTTCAGTCTCCAGCAACAACACTGTCTTTCCAAAGAAACATAGATATACATATACTGGCAGAAGCAGCAGCAGCAGCAGCGGTATCCACCTTCATCTTATATATACATACCCATCTTTCTCTTTCTATATTCTTATGTTATATTTGTATCTATATATATATATATATATATATATATATATATATATATATATGCCCGTCTTTCTCTCTGTATCTACCTCTCTCTCTATATATATATGTATATATACATAGGGAGATACGGAGGCAAAGGTCTCAGACAAAGATCAGGGCTGTTACGCAGACTTCAAGTAAGCCGTAGAGGGCAATCCATAAAGGTATACATCTGTCCACGCACAGCAATCATCGAAGAAGAAGAAGAGAAGACACCCTGAAACAGAACAAATGCCTGCCCAGGGATGCTAAATACGCTTCCACAACAACAATGACACTCCAGCTGTACCTCCATATATACCTCGACGCTGCGAAGCCAACGCATGCATCCCCCAACAACCTACAGCTTTTTATATATAGAGAGAGAAATCCACACAGACAAAGAGACAGAGAGAGAGAGAGAAAGAGAGGTTTATACATATATACAGGTAGATATTACAAACGATATTAAATATATATATGTGGAAGTAGTTACCCAGATATAAGTATAGGGCTGTTATATATAGGCGTGGCCAAAGGTGAAGCGCTGTATATATCATACAGTGTGGGAGGGTGACTGCTAACTAGCGCGGACGAACAGGTTTCTCTGAAGAGAATGAAAGATAAAGAAAGGTCGGCGAGTGAAGAAGAGTGAAAGATAAAGAAGAGACATGGGCAAGTGCCCTGTGAGGGAAGAGAGACGAGCAGATCCAGAAAAAAAGTTGTAGTACAACAGACGCCTCATGGTTGAACATACGCTGCTGCAACATCTCTCGCCTGCGAAGTCCCTGTCTCTCCTGCTGCTGCTGCTGCGCTTTCTTCTGGTGCTGCTGTTGCTATTTCTGCTGCTGGCGCTGCAGTTATCACACTCCTCCTCGTGTGAGAACGGCTGCTGCGACACGCATCTCCTGTTGCTATCGCTGTTGCCTCGCTGTTGCCAGTCGTTCTGCTGTCGCTGTTGCTGCTGTCGCTGTTGCTGCTGTCGCTGGCTCTCCTGCTGCTGCTGCTACTCCTCCTGTGTTGCTTACTTGAGTGCGGTGAATATGACGTTTGAAAGCGGCTGGAGATCCGCATTTGTTTTTCGTTGTTTTCGTATAATTTTGAAAGTGGTGGCTGCCTTCAAACAGTTTCACCACGGCCCGGAGTTTCTCCTGCAGCAGCCGCAGCAGCAAAACGAGAGCAGGAAGCTCAAGAAGCAGCAAGAAGAGATTCAACAGCAGTCCACACAGCAGACACACAGAAGAAGAAGAGAAAAAAAGGAGAAAGAAGAAGGAAAAGAAGAGGGAAAAGAAGAAGAAGAAGAAGAAGAAGAAGAAAGTGCAGCAGAAATAGCAGCAGCACCAGCACCAGGAATAGAATCAACCTCGGAGAGCATGAAGGCGCAGCAGCAGACAGCTGTCACTGCTACAGGAGACAGCAGCAGATCAGGATGCAGCAACAGGAGCAGGAAAGCAGCAGAAAATTCATCCTACAGATGAAGAAGCTTCGTTAGGGGGAGCAGCAGGAGATAGCGACAGCCACCGAAACATGAAAAAAAAAAAGAAGACTGCAGCAACACCTCTTCCTCCTACTTCAAAAGATGCAGAAAGCAGCAGCAAAAACAATTCAATCACCGCAGCCACAGCAGCAGTAGAGGCAACAGCAGCAGCAGCAGCACGCTCAAACAGTAACAGCACCCCCATGTATATGTGTATATATCTTTCTCTGTAAACAGCAGCAGCAGCTTCCTCAGGCAGCAGCAGCAGCAGCAGCAGTCGCAGCACCCCCTGTCTCTCTCTCTCTCTCTATCTATGTGTATTTCTCTCCTTAAGCAGAAACAGGAGAGCATCCTCAAAGGCAGCCTCAACAGCAGCTTCTTCAGACAGCAGCAACGGCATGGAACTCAAGCAGCAGCAGCAGCAGTGACCTCAAGCAGCAGCGGCAGCAGCATCCTCATGCAGCAGCAGCAGCAGCGACATGCTCAAGCAGAAGCAGCAGCAGCAGTAGCATCCCAGGTGGCAGCAGTAGCTCCGAATATAGGAGAGTGAGCCAGTTAATAAACAGCAGGAAGAGAGAGGAGCAGCAGCAAATACATGAAGCAGCAGCAAGAAGAATGCAACAACCGCTGAAGCAACGCGAAGAACTCTCCACACAACGTATAGCACTACCCTGAACATGATTCCAGCATCTACCTCAAGTAAAATTCATTTCTTTCTCGGAGAAATATGTCTCTTTCTGTTCCACTTCTTCTTCTTCTCTTCAACGCACAGATACACATCCCAGTTCCCTCTTTCTCTCCCACATTCATTCTTCCATAAAAACATACGTGTGTATATCTAGACAGAAAGAGAGAGACCCTGAGGAAAAAAGTACTCCAGCACTGCATGCTCAACGCTGTGCACGCAGAAGACAGGCACCTCTCGATTCGCAGCGTCTTTACAAACAAAAAGACAGCGCCTCCTACATCTCCACAACACATACTCATCCATCTATATACATCCATATAGAGAGAGAGAGAGATAGATAGATAGATAGATAGATGTATATATACATATATATATAGAGATATAGATAGATGGGTAGATATGTATATATATATATATATATATAGATAGATAGATAGATAGATGTACATATGTGTAGTACGTATGTCTTCATGTAGAGTTGTGTATATGCGTGGATATATATCTGTATAGGTATATCTGTATATATATATATATATATATATATATATACGTCTACATAGATGAGTGTGTATGTTAACATGTCAATCTGCATATATATATATATATATATATATATATGTATATATATATATATATATATATACATATATGCGAGTGTGAGATAGACTCTACACAGCTGCATGTGCACGTCTTGTCCTGCACGTCGAATCCTTGTTACCCGCCCATCAACTGTTTTGTATATTTTTTTGCATATATGTGGAGCAGAGTCCGTCCTGAGACACACCAAAACGGAATAACAGCTGCCTTCTGTCTCACCGCGAGATCTTCGACTGCCCTCTCGCTGCTCTGTGATACTTCCAATCGCCCTTCTTCTCTTCCTGCATGCTGCTGCTTTTCGTGTAGTCCCTCCTCATCCACCGCCTGCTCCTTCTCAACTCCACTTCGTTCTTGCTGCCGCTTCAAACGCTCCAATTGCTGCTCTTGCTCTTGCTGCTGCTGCTGCTGCTCTTGCTCTTGCTGCTGCTCTTGCTGCTGCTGGCCTTGCTCTCGTTGGTGTTGCTGTTGCGAGGAATCGATGGTGAAGTACGCTGCAACATTTTGCTGTAGCACGAGGGGGTCGCTCGAGACAGGGGGAAGTTCTCCTGCTAATCTTAACGCAAGGAGAGGTCGTCTGTTTGCAACGCCGTGTGTTTCGAGCAAACTTCTTCTACTGCCTTCATCTTCTTCTCTTCCAAACATCTCCTTCTTTTCTTCTTCTTCTTCTTCTTCTTCTTCTTCTGTAGACTCTCCTCTCCTCGGCCCGTCAGCAGGCTCCCCTCCATTGGTGATTTCTTCTTCTTTCATATCAAACTTTTCTCCTTCGACATCATCTGCTAATGCTGCTGCTGCTGCAGCATGGATGACACAGAAAAAACTGTTCTTCTCTACCTGTTGACACTTGTTCTTCTTCCCAGTGCGTCCCACCCTACAACTACATGTACTTTCCTTCTCCTTCTGCTGCTGTTGCTGCAGTCTCTCCTCCCTCATCATCTCTTCTCCTCCAGCTCCTGCTGCTCTTGCGTCCTTTGCTGACACCTTTAAAACTGCCCTTGCTCCTGCTGCTGCTGCTGCAGTTTCTCCTGCTGCTGCTGCAGTTTCTCCTGCTGCTGCTGCAGTTTCTCCTGCTGCTGCTGCAGTTTCTCCTGCTGCTGCTGCAGTTTCTCCTGCTGCTGCTGCAGTTTCTCCTGCTGCTGCTGCAGTTTCTCCTGCTGCTGTTGTTTCTTCTGTCGCCTTCTTCCCAGAGAAGTGTGCTGCTCTTCTTCTTTCCGCTGCTGTTGCTGCTGTCTTTGATTGAAAGTGAAGGAAGAATACCGAATGAATATCCCGATGAACCGCCACGGGCAGCAGCGCAAATGCCGGGAGATAATATGCGTAGCGTCGTCGAGAGCAAGATACCCTGCAACAGCAAGATCAACAGCAGCAACAGCAAGATCAGCAGCAAGATCAGCAGCAGCAACAGCAGCAAGATCAACAGCAGCAACAGCAAGATCAGCAGCAAGATCAGCAGCAGCAACAGCAGCAAGATCAACAGCAGCAACAGCAAGATCAGCAGCAAGATCAGCAGCAGCAACAGCAGCAAGATCAACAGCAGCAACAGCAAGATCAGCAGCAAGATCAGCAGCAGCAACAGCAGCAAGATCAACAGCAGCAACAGCAAGATCAGCAGCAAGATCAGCAGCAGCAACAGCAGCAAGATCAACAGCAGCAACAGCAAGATCAGCAGCAAGATCAGCAGCAGCAACAGCAGCAAGATCAACAGCAGCAACAGCAAGATCAGCAGCAAGATCAGCAGCAGCAACAGCAGCAAGATCAACAGCAGCAACAGCAAGATCAGCAGCAAGATCAGCAGCAGCAACAGCAGCAAGATCAACAGCAGCAACAGCAAGATCAGCAGCAAGATCAGCAGCAGCAACAGCAGCAAGATCAACAGCAGCAACAGCAAGATCAGCAGCAAGATCAGCAGCAGCAACAGCAGCAAGATCAACAGCAGCAACAGCAAGATCAGCAGCAAGATCAGCAGCAGCAACAGCAGCAAGATCAACAGCAGCAACAGCAAGATCAGCAGCAAGATCAGCAGCAGCAACAGCAGCAAGATCAACAGCAGCAACAGCAAGATCAGCAGCAAGATCAGCAGCAGCAACAGCAGCAAGATCAACAGCAGCAACAGCAAGATCAGCAGCAAGATCAGCAGCAGCAACAGCAGCAAGATCAACAGCAGCAACAGCAAGATCAGCAGCAAGATCAGCAGCAGCAACAGCAGCAAGATCAACAGCAGCAACAGCAAGATCAGCAGCAAGATCAGCAGCAGCAACAGCAGCAAGATCAACAGCAGCAACAGCAAGATCAGCAGCAAGATCAGCAGCAGCAACAGCAGCAAGATCAACAGCAGCAACAGCAAGATCAGCAGCAAGATCAGCAGCAGCAACAGCAGCAAGATCAACAGCAGCAACAGCAAGATCAGCAGCAAGATCAGCAGCAGCAACAGCAGCAAGATCAACAGCAGCAACAGCAAGATCAGCAGCAAGATCAGCAGCAGCAACAGCAGCAAGATCAACAGCAGCAACAGCAAGATCAGCAGCAAGATCAGCAGCAGCAACAGCAGCAAGATCAACAGCAGCAACAGCAAGATCAGCAGCAAGATCAGCAGCAGCAACAGCAGCAAGATCAACAGCAGCAACAGCAAGATCAGCAGCAAGATCAGCAGCAGCAACAGCAGCAAGATCAACAGCAGCAACAGCAAGATCAGCAGCAAGATCAGCAGCAGCAACAGCAGCAAGATCAACAGCAGCAACAGCAAGATCAGCAGCAAGATCAGCAGCAGCAACAGCAGCAAGATCAACAGCAGCAACAGCAAGATCAGCAGCAAGATCAGCAGCAGCAACAGCAGCAAGATCAACAGCAGCAACAGCAAGATCAGCAGCAAGATCAGCAGCAGCAACAGCAGCAAGATCAACAGCAGCAACAGCAAGATCAGCAGCAAGATCAGCAGCAGCAACAGCAGCAAGATCAACAGCAGCAACAGCAAGATCAGCAGCAAGATCAGCAGCAGCAACAGCAGCAAGATCAACAGCAGCAACAGCAAGATCAGCAGCAAGATCAGCAGCAGCAACAGCAGCAAGATCAACAGCAGCAACAGCAAGATCAGCAGCAAGATCAGCAGCAGCAACAGCAGCAAGATCAACAGCAGCAACAGCAAGATCAGCAGCAAGATCAGCAGCAGCAACAGCAGCAAGATCAACAGCAGCAACAGCAAGATCAGCAGCAAGATCAGCAGCAGCAACAGCAGCAAGATCAACAGCAGCAACAGCAAGATCAGCAGCAAGATCAGCAGCAGCAACAGCAGCAAGATCAACAGCAGCAACAGCAAGATCAGCAGCAAGATCAGCAGCAGCAACAGCAGCAAGATCAACAGCAGCAACAGCAAGATCAGCAGCAAGATCAGCAGCAGCAACAGCAGCAAGATCAACAGCAGCAACAGCAAGATCAGCAGCAAGATCAGCAGCAGCAACAGCAGCAAGATCAACAGCAGCAACAGCAAGATCAGCAGCAAGATCAGCAGCAGCAACAGCAGCAAGATCAACAGCAGCAACAGCAAGATCAGCAGCAAGATCAGCAGCAGCAACAGCAGCAAGATCAACAGCAGCAACAGCAAGATCAGCAGCAAGATCAGCAGCAGCAACAGCAGCAGCAGCAGCAATAGTCGCAGCAGCAGCAACACTAGCGGCAGCAGCAGTAGCAACAACAGCAGCAGCAGCAACCGCAGCAGCAGAACACGACCTTAGCAGTGAATCCAGCAACAGCAAGAAGGAGGCACTGTAGGCCATCACAGGAGCAGCAGTCATCACAGCAACAGAGCGTCTATGTCAGCACTACATCTTCTTTTCTCGGATGCAGCAGCAGCAGCAGCACCACTAGGCAGCGTGTGACGATGGGAGTTTGTATCATTGACAGCAGGAGCAGCTCGTTCTCTGTCGCATGAATATTCCTTCATCTGCATATCTTCTTTTCTTCCACGAAGAAGGAACTCTCTACTGTGATGTCTAGACAGTGTTTCTCAAAGGAGAACACGGGAGTCCAGCCAACCAGCAGCAACAGAGAATACGTAGAATGAATGTGGAATTGAAAGAAAAGAACAACGCGCCGACCTCCTTTCAGGCTGCATCATCTTTCTCTAGACACATACAGAGACCCAGAAGGAGAAACCACCAGTGAAAAAATTGACATCCGTGGAGAAAGAAAGATATGGTTTACAGAAAAACAGGAAAGAAGACAGCGAAAGAAATGCACAGACTTACATACATATACATATATATATATATATATTCGCAATATGTATATATATATATATATATATGCACATACACTACATATATATACACATATAGAGAGAGAGAGAGGTGTTTATGTATACGAGGAGAGAAAAGAGTATCTGTGAAGAGAGGGGAAGAGAGATTCGGCGTTTTGATGTGGTTGGTTGAAGAGAAAGATGTTGTTGTTTATAAACAAGGAAGGATGCGTCTGTGCGTCGGCAGCTACGAGAAGAGAGTGCACAGGGACAGAAAGAGAAAGAAAGATATACACTTCAAGGGACATGCGACAGCAGATTCAGTGGAAGAGAAAAGATGGAAGAAGTGCGAATCAGAGAAAAACTTCTGTCCTGGTGAACCAAGGAAAAAATACTTGAGTCGGCGATCACCAAACAAAGGCGAAAAAAGAAGATGCAGATAATCTCAGTCGCAGCACATACTCGATAGACACAGGAGAGCATCTCCAACAGAGACAGAGGGAGAGAGAGAGAGCAGCAAACGAAAGAAAACGCAAGGTATGCCTCGCTACGGGATGCCGGGAAGTCTAGAAGAAGAAGACCCTCACTCTGCCCCCTTCGAAGAAGGGCGAGGCAGCAGAAGTCCCACAACAGAAAAAAATGTTCACATCATCAAGGGAAAAGCACCTTCAGACACTGACACTCACTCGTACACATATCCTCTATATGCCCAACACATGCATATTTACATATACGTTAAAGACCTGTTAACATATATATATATATATATATATATATATATATATATATATATATATATATATATATTTTCATCTGTTGAAGACCTGTGTATATATATATATATATACGTATATGTTTATCTCTTGAAGACCTGTTAATATATATATATTTATTTTAATCTGTTGGAGACCTGTGTATATATATATATATATATATATATATATGTTAATCTCCTGAACACCTGTGGATATGTATATATATATATATATATATATATATATATATAGGCATGTATATTGTATATATTGTATGTACGTGTTGAAGACGCAGAGATGCCGACATATATATAGTATGTAGGTGTGGAGGAGGTGGTGTAGACGAAGATATCTACACATATATATCTCTAGATGTGAAGATATTTATATACACAGATAGGTTTGCACGTTGACGTTGGAAAGAGTCAGAAAGAGCAAAAGATGCGAAAAACTGGTGACGCTTGTAGCGCTTGAATACCGCGCATCGAAATTTCTGGAGACGCGCTGCAACGCGAAGCACCGCACATCCGCGGGAAGAGCAGCATTGAAGCGCTGAAGGAAATTCATCTCTCTACATCTCTGCCAAGCTTCTCTTTCTGATTCCCCTCTGCTCCCTGCTTCTTCCTCTCCTGTTGTGACTGCTGCTTCTCCCGCTGCTGCTTCTCCTGTTGCTGCTTCTCCTGTTGCTGCTTCTCCTGTTGCTGCTGCTCCTGTTGCTGCTGCTCCTGTTGCTGCTGCTCCCATTGTTGCTTCTCCTGCTGTTGCTCTTCCTGTTGCTGTTGCTCCTGCTGCTTCTCTTACTGCTGCTCTTCCTGTTGCTGCTGCTGCTGCTGGAACACTCTGAGAAGACGCAGCCGTGCTGCAGGCCGACCACGGCAGCTCTTCCTCTTCTCTTTCGCGTTCCACATGAAATCCTTCTGCCTCTGACGCGTCTCTTCTTCTCTTTTCAGTGGACGCTGCGGTCGACTTCTTCCCACCGTCGCACTCAGCCGCTGCTGCTGCTGCTTCTGCTGCTGCTGCTTCTGCTGCTGCTACTTCTGCTGCTGCTGCTTCTGCTGCTGCTGCTTCTGCTGCTGCTTTTTCTCCGGTTGCCGCTGCTGCTTCTCCTCCTCCTGCTGCTGCTGTTTCTCCTCCACTTGCTGCTGTTGTTGCTGCTATTCTCTGCTGCACCTGCTCCTGCGATGCAGCAGGAGGACGACTGTGAACAAAAGAAGGCAGCCAGCCCAAGCTCAGTTTAAGCGAGATGACGTTACATGCTGCATGCACCCCCTTATCCGTTCGTGCTGCTCTCGCCCACTGCAACTTCTGCAAACACCCTGCATGCGCTGCTGCGATTCCTCCAGCAGCAACCAAAGCTTCTTCTAACACCCCCTCTACCGTGCGTAAACAACATAAAGCTTTCTCCTTCCTTATATTTCCACCCTGCTCCTCCTCTTCCTTCTGCTGCTCTTCCTTCTGCTGCTCCTCCTTCTCCTGCTCTTCCTTCTCCTGCTCTTCCTTCTGCTGCTGCTGCTGCATCGTCGTCTGAAGGAATGAAGAAGTGGCAGCAGCAGCAGCAGCACGTGCGGCTTCCGCAGCATTTTTTGCTGCTGTGCGTAGGTGCAGCAGCCGGGCAGCCTGCTGCTCAAAAGTGCCTTCTACCTGCTTCTGCAGTCCATGGAAGCGCTCTCCGTTGTATCTGAAACAGCAGCAGCAGCAACCGACAGCAGCAGCAGCAGTAGCAGCAGATCAACAGACCGTAGTGCAGCAGCAAACGGACTCTGTTACTTCGCAGAACCTCAGCAGCAGCAGCAACCACCAGCAACAGCAGCAGCATCAACACCGACAAACGCTGGCAGCTGGCGCAGCATGCGCAACCTCCCGCAACAAAAGAAGACGAAGAGAAGAAGAAGAAGACGAAGAGAAGAAGAAGAGGACGAAGAAGAAGAAGAAGAAGAAGAACCAACCCCACAGCAGCAGCAACACGATAGCCCGACCTCACAGCAGCAGCAAATACAGAGACACCGACGCAAGAAACAGAACAGCATCGGCAAGAGAATAGCAGCACCAAGAGATCAGCAGCAGCAAGAGAATAGCAGCGACAGTGAAAAAGCAGCAGCATTCGCGACACTGTCTTTCTCCATCTAACGTCGCCGCAACAGCAGCTGCTAGGTGTTGCTATTCGGCGGCTTGCTCTTACCCGATAAAAAGAGCATATTTCTTCTTGGGCAGCCGAGGCTGTGCTGCAGCAGCAGCAGCAGCACCAGCTCTGCTGTTGAGATCTTCTCCCTCTGCTGCTGTCTCTTCGTGGTCCCCTCCAGGGACGGTGTATGTGTCGTCTGTAGCGTGGCCATGCATCTCTGCATTGCTAGCGCCTCGAACATATTGCTGCTGAAGTTGCCGCTGCTGCTGCTGCGGCTCCTGTTGCTGCTGCGGTTGGATCATCCATCCGCTGTCGTCAGCGTGCTGCTGCTGCTGCTCGTGCAACTGCTGCACATGCTCGAGCAATTCTGAGTGACGCAGCAGGCGTTCTTTCCTTCGTTGCTTCAAATGCTTTAGCTTCTCTGAAGAACAAGTTCTTTGTGAATACCGCCTTCCCCTCTTCCTTCTTCCAATCATATCACGGCCGTCCTGCTCCACATGCTGCAATACCTCCTCTCGAGCTTCTCTCTGTGACTGAAGTAGCAGCTCTTGCTGTTCAGGCAACTTCTCCTGAGTCAGCTGCCGTTGCTGCTGCTGATGTTTCTGTTGCTGCTTCACTTGGTGCTGCTGCTGTTGTTGGAGACAACGCAAGAGCTGAGCCTTCTGCAAATGATGCGGCTGCTGCTGCTGCTGCTGTAGCAGCAGGTGAGGGTTCTGATGACGCTGCGGTTTGGCATTGCCTCTCTGCTGCTGCTGTTGCTGCATGTTATGATTATCACACCCATGCTGTCGTTCATCTGCTGCAGCGGCCTCCCTGCGATCTGCGCCTCTATGACGCACGAGGCTGTCTCTACTGCTGCTTTCTTTGCTGTTGTTGTTGCTGCTTTGAATGCTTCTTCTCACGCTGCTGCTGCTGCTGCTTTCCTTCAAACTCCTCCCATAGCTGCAGATAACTGCTGCCGCCGCAATAGAGCCAGAAGGACATCCGGCATCCTCAGCCAGCAACGGGTTCATCATGCCTGCAACAGCAGCAAGAACACCAACACGAGCACGGCAAGCAGCAGCAAAAGCAGCAGCAACAGCAAAAATAGCAGCAGCAAGAGCAGCAGAAGTACTAACGGAGGCCGCTCTGCAGTTGGAGTAGTCACATGCAGCAGGACGAGGAGCCAGACGGAGCAGCAACAACAGTATGAACAGCAAGAGAAGCAGCTTTCTGGAATACAGGTCCAGCAGGCAAGCAAGCTTTGTTGTCGTGCAGTGGGGATGCAGGAACACTGATTCTGCTGCTGCTGTTGTTGTTGCTGCGGGGAGTGCCGCTCGAGCTTCGCTGCTGTTACTGCAAGCTTGCTATTTCTGTCATTGCTGCTGCTGCTGCTGCTGAAAGCGGGAAATCGTGCTCACGCCGTCTGCTGGTGCTGTTGCAGCTGCTCAAGCACGAAATGAAGAGGACAATGAACTTCAGAAAGGCAGCACTACAGTAGACGCCAGGGGACGGGAGCAAATGAGACAGGCAATGAAAGTACTCTGCAGTCTTGCCGAAAGCCGTATCACGATTATTCTGCATGCGCAAGGTTCTCCGGCATGCGGAACAGCTGCCCTACAAGCAGCAGCAGCACGCAGCACCCCGCGAACAACAACAGCAGCAGCAACGCGAGCAACGGCAGCAAAGCATCATCAGCTCCGCCAACACCAAAGAGCAACAACAACTGCCGCAGCAGCTGCAGAACCACCTATAGTAGCAACAGCAGCTGAAGCAGCGGTAACCGCACCGGTAGAGATTGTTAATAGAACATCCGCTTCAGCAAAAAAGTGAAAAAGCAGGGGATTCCCTAATATATATGAGCTGCAAGGATCATTGTATATATTTACTCTATACGAAGGCGTATATAAAGGTCGCTATCCACGGAAGGCAGCGGAATTATGAGACTCAGACGAATGAAGAAGAGGACGCGTGTAAGTATCACAGAAAAGCATACAAACACTTCTTTATTTTCTTAAAATGTCCTTCAGGTGCGCCGGCTCTCCTACTGCGTCATCATCATGAAGAAAGACATACCTCTCTGCTGACTCTTATGAGGGGTTCACTCTCAGGAAGAACAAGCCACACTACATATACAAATGTCTCCTCCTGTTCAAAACGCTCCCTTTCTACCTGGTAAATCCCTCGTGCATCTCGCTCCTCACAGTACAACATATATATACGTATAAGTCTATATACGTATACGTATGTAAAGCTATATAAGCCTATATAGAGATATACGCATGTATCTATCTATCTATCCATCTATATATATATATATATATATGTGTACACTTCACAAGTGACTGTCTCCTGATTGCAAAGACGCATAGGTTGTCGCTGAGTGCGCATAGTCTCTTCCGGTTGCTGATCGTGCATTGTCCACGTTCACTCGGCTTCCTGTAGTAAGGGGGACTCCCAGCTACACATAGGGAACGAGCTAGACATCACTACTGTCAGAGAAGAGGATAAGTCCTGTGTATACACGTGAGACACAAATGATGACGGATAAGTGGCGCTTTTCTGCTTGGTAGCTGTGCTTCTATGTCTGTCTGCAGCTGTCATGCTGTTGCAACAGTGCTATGTAGTGGGATACGATGGATTGGCTGGCGGCTTCTGGCGTTGCAGAGGCATCCCGCTGCTGCTGTGAATAACGAATTCGTGGTACAAAACCTCTGGACTGTCTTGACGTGCCTTGCGGTCTCATAAAACTCTGTCATGTTGAAAGTCCTCTTTACCGTTACATGTGTACTGGTGGAGAGGAACCGAACAGCCTCGTCCATAATCATAAAAGGACACACAGTTGTGCATATTCATATGCATACTACATATATATATATATATATATATATATGTATATATACATATACAGATACCGCTTTCTAAAAGCCTACATACCCTCTTGTATGAGTTTTTGTTTCACGAAGTACCATCGAATGACTCGGAGGCACCTGCCTCTCCACATACACATGTATACGCACGAACGCGTACTCTTCTGGTTACACATCGAGTCACCAAATTTGAGAAACGGTAAATCTAAATATGGTGTATGTGTGTTTGTATGTGCAGACTGACAAGCCATTGAAATGTACATCTTTCGTTCCGCCACCGTGCCTGTGTATACGTCGCCGTGGGTCGTTGTCCGACATAGATGTAAGCGTCTAAGAATCAATACGAGTGTAGCCGCGGTTTCTGGTCTGGACGCTACGACCGCTGACAATGGACGCTCGGAGATGCTGCGGCCGCTGCATTTTTTTATGACACGTTTCTTCTAATGGCACTCTCGTAGTAGTCGCAACCCGGTGCAAAACGTCTACGATCAGTGCTTCGCGGCAAAGGCTACAAGTGTGTCAATCTTCTTCCGGCTCTCGCAGATACAATGCCTACAAAACATCATTACGAACAACGTACAAAATATCTGCTGAGAAGACCTACTAGAAATCCAATGGCTTGCCCGCTGCAGTTTTGTTGCTGGGGGGACTGCTTGCACACGCTGAAGTCTGCTGCAACGTAGTACACCCAATGCCGTTACAACAAGTTGTGCCACTGCTGTCAGTTTTTGTACAAATTGAACCAGACTTGTGAATCCACCTTCTTTCACGCGTACACGGCCTGCACGGGATTGAAGGTTCAACCTTCGAAACGGGAATGCGTGACTAAAAACCAGATGACAGAGAAATCGCAACTGCAACATGCGCAACCTATACATATATATATCAAAACGCCACGCTATGCAGGCAGCAGATGGCTCAGATATCTACTTAAAGATCCACACTTTCTTCCTTACCCTGCCTAAACATAGGATATAGAGAAATGTACGTTTGTGAGGATGCATACGTGCTGAGCAGCCACTCCTGCGTAGCTATGTTTGTACGCACACGGTAGGCAAGGCAAATGAACCCGCATTAGTGAGATTTGCTGAGGGTGATAAATTGGGGTCCACAGGTGATCAGAACACGGTGAAACGAAATATGCTTGCGTAGTGTTCATCTGCTGCGAAATGCTGCTGATCGTTAGCACCATCCTGCCACCGTTGATAGCAACATAAGCTCAACCTGCGTTTCCCTGCCCTCTTCGTGCATCACTGCCAATTCCGCCGCCGCACCTTTCTGCACTATGGCCTGTCCTACTTCCTCATAATTTGTGAAGAACAGCAATGGTTATTATGTTCAGCCCAGGCCGTACACGCAAGTGGCCGTGCGGGTGGAAGCAACCATACAACGCCGCCAGCGGCAGCATGTGTTGTCTCTGTATTTGTTGGCATCTACCAAGCGTATTCTCATAGCTGCTGTGGTGCGAAAAAGTGCCATAACTGCTGCGCTGTAGGCCTGCTGCAGCGTTAGCGGTCCCATTAGGTTAGGCCGGATGCGCGATGCGATGCCACTCAAAAGTCGCTTCACGGAAAGCGAAGTCAAAACATACTCTCTAATCGTATATATATATATATATAGATTGTCCGACGCTGCGCAAAAAAATGCAGCCACATAAATACGTCTATGCAACAGAACGGCCATTTGTCTTGATTTGCGGTTGCTGCAGATGGGCGGATCCCCCGCTGCTTACACAACACTTTCCCGATTATACGCTGATACAGACTGTCCGGTCCCCTTTGCTTACACAATGCCTTCCTCATCCTTATGAACATGCCACTGCTTTCAGCACCCAGGAAGAACCGGTCCTCACGTGCCTTCGTCCACCCGCATGTATCTATACGGTTGCCGTACTTCTTAATTTGGGGGCCTTGTAAGCATTCTCCCTACAGACGTACAGGGGGAAGCACATTCTACCTTGTCTAGGTGTGTATGTAAGTACCCACATCACCTCGAGTGTATGTGCAGTTAGCACTTCACGAGAAAGTTCGCTACGTATCTGTGTAAGCATCGACGTGAGTGTACGACTTTTGCACGTCTCTTCAACCGTATCATGTAGAAGCTCAAAGTGGCACTTTCAGCTTTCTTTGCGGGGCGTTTTTAGATCGACGCGTCACGCTGCGATGTTGCCTTCCAGCAGCTTTCCCCAACCGAAGGCGCCTTAAATGCGCGGATCACAGGGTGCATGTACAGCTGATTATTAGCGACAACTCCGCAGGGTGTAGTTCTCAAGGCAGAGATCTACGAACCCTTAGAATCCAGTCACCCGCAAGTTGACAAGAAACGCTTGAGTGCGTGTTTTTCTTCAACATCCCCAGGTTGCGTGTTTCATACAGGTGTAGTGGTGCCTTTTCCCCTGCCATTCTGTATCCAAAATGCCGGTCAACACGTCTGCCGGCACGCTACTTGCTAATGGGTACATCCTCAAATGGCTGATGTAGCTGCCGCTCTTGCTGCCCCGGCTCTAGCTGCACCGATTCTTGCTATGTAAGTACAGTCTGCTCGTGTATCACACTGCGCGCTATTCCTCGTGCCCCTTCAGCTGGGTTTCACCGGTGCAGATGAGGTGCCGCTGACTATAGCCCCCGTCATCAGCAAGTGCAAGCAATGTCAACCGGTGCAATGACTCTGCTTTTTCGAAAAAAAGTGGTTTTTCTTAAGTAAAGGTAAGCACAACGTCAGCGAAAATTCTGGCAACAGCAAGAAAAGTACGAGTTTGGTAGTAGTATGCTTGCCGTGTGCAGGTGCTCTACACGCGCACACTGTACGTTCTTGTTCACAGTGGCAGTTGTAAACAAGGACACACACAGGGCATGCTATCTTTTCTTACAGCGTTTCTCAACAAAGCACCGGCAGTCTTCACGTGCGTAGCTGCCCCTTTTGAGCGGTACGTCTTCTGTCTTTTCACGTTCCTTGTAAAATTTGCGCACCGGTCGCTTCGCACAAAATATAGTATCGGCAAACTGCCACAAGTGAAGAGTCGCACAGACTAGCTTAATGGCAGTTTCTCGCCGTTCACTTTTCTCTCTTCATTGTTCTACGGGCCCCTCTCCTCTTCTTACTCCTGGACAATGTTAGAAGACACGCGCTTCACATGGTACCTTATTTCTGTCTCTCGTCTGCACAGTAAACTAATAAGTCTAATTTTCTAGATCTTAGTGGCCACGCAGAATATACTGCTTCCATCTTCGAATTCTCGATAAAATGGCTTTTTGTAACAAAAATCCAATTCTGTGTACGTTTGTTTCCTTCGGCCGACTATGTGTATTTTCATGCAGTCACCTTCTTTCTCCTTCGAATATTTTATTCTCATGCATCGAAGAGCAGTGCCCCTCTACTAGTTTCCTCTTTTGAACAGCACAATCATCATCATTATGATCGTCGTTTCTTCAGAAAGGTGAACACAACAGACTGTTTCTTGATCCTCTTGCTCCTACTGTGTGTACTGCCATCAGTATGCTTCCGCTACGCGAGTATACCCCATACGCTCATGTATATCACATATATGTGACGCACAGAGTATGCTTCCGCTACGCGTGTATACCCCATACGCTCATGTATATCACGTATACGTGACGCACAGAATACGTGTAAAACGTATACATTATACAGACATATATATAGAGTGTGCGTGTAAGAGATTGGCCGCAGTCTACACATATACAAACGAAAAGGCAACTTAAGTGCATCCTCTTCTCTCGTGCAAATGGGGCGGAGGCTCACTTCACATATCGTGGTTCCGCTATTTGTGTGCGCAGACAGCAACTTTGGTCCTGTCCAGCGCAATGACCACTCAATTCTTTACTTTTGTTCATGTGTACCGCAGCAGCTTCCTCTACATCAGTATTCATTTAATTCTCAGAAAGTTCCCTTTTATGCCATCGCTTCTCCGACGTAAGCGCAAGTCTCGTGAGCACGCCGCTCCTCCATCGAGATCTGTAAACGGAGACAGCCGACACCAGCAGCACCGATAGCATGCAGAACCAATTGCAGAAGCAATAAGGAAGCCACGGCAGCACAAGGCAAAAGCAGCAACTGATCATGAATGAGTCAGGCGTACAAGACAATTACGTCGCCTTCCAGAGAAACCCTCACAATATAGAAACAGACGATCTTAGAAAAAAGCTACACGTAACCACAAAAACCACGTATTTCACACAGCAATTCTGCGCATGTGCCTTTTTTTTCTCTTCAAAAGTGTCTCCAAGAGAACTCTAATGTGTTCACATGCAAAATGGAGATGCAGGACCGCTGGCTGGTCCAGCAACAGTATTTCAGCAGCAACGGCAACACCACCGACGGCGGCTGTAATAGTGGGAGTAATACCATGAAAACGACGAGCCAACACGGTGACGCGATAACGAACCTCTTAGCATTCATTCAAAAGACGCAGGGAAGCACACGTTAATCATATACTATATATATATTATATATATGAATGGAATTGCAGATATTCTACGCGCGTGGTACATGGACAGATATCTGCAGGGTATATCTGGTGTGAGTAGCACTGCCTACACACACGTACACAAATACGAGGTGCGTCCTGTAACAGCATCTATGAAGACAAGGAGAAAGATAAAATCCACTAAATATATTCCCAACTCTGACAGGTGTCCACACAACCGTGGTGGCCTTTCTATTCTAGGGCACCGTGCCACAACTCCATGCATTACTGCAGACAAATGTACGCGTCTTCTACACGTTCTAATCCATATATGAATATATATATATATATATATGGACATCCTGCGAAGAGGTATGCATATCGACATAGGTGTAGTATATATCCTTGTGCGGCAGATGAAGAGTTAACTGCATGAGCGTAACCT
>CATKUM010000317.1:0-52954 GCA_949786405.1 Onychomys arenicola | reverse complement strand
ATTCTTACGTAAGCGTTCGCAGAAAATATAATTTCTTTTGCAGACTTTTTTGAGAAGGTAGGAAATGGTGCACTATTACAGTGACTTCTTTTGCAGAAGGCGTGTAGTCGCCGCGAATAAAACCTTACTTCAACTTTGAAAAATATGTATCTCTGCATTGAGTCGCCACCGCCACGGACAAGCATTGAAGCTGCGCGCGTTTCATTCGGACCTTCTTCCTCATTCGGTGGAACAAATCTGTCGTCATCTTTCATGCATCAAATGACACCAGCGACGGCACCTGTAGACGCCAACAGGAGCAGTACCATTGAATGTAACATTACCACTACTGTGACAGCACCAGTACCAGCAGGATGTCTGCACCCTCCCAGAAACGGACATATGCAACGTAGGAGTGTACTGACATTGACATTTACCGGGAAAAGAAACATGTAAACTCAGAAAGAACGGACGTCGGAGGCACTCCTGGATTTGCAATCGGGGGGGGGGGGGTTTGCAAAGATGCGAGTCGTTCGCGTAGTTCCGGCACGACAGTCAAGAGTGATAACACTCAGACAAGCTCTATCAGACGGAGACCAAAGCGGACTCTTGCAACCACGGACCCGACCGTCAGCTGTGCACAAGGAAGTAGCGGAATCTTTGATCCCTCTAGTTGCAGGAGTACACACTTCAACGGTTTCATCGGTCGGAAGAACACCAGTGGCACTGCTAACGGCGAATTCACCTACAACAAGAGAAAAAGCAGCGCCGGGGATTACCACAACAACAGTCGCAGCAATAGAGACATTACCTGGCATAGCAGAGATTTCCTTGCCGGTAAGAACTGAAAATTTAGTGGTCAACAGAGAAATGGCTGCTTTCAGTTTGTCTCTCCATCATGGTCTCACACAGCGACGCCGATCCTGCCGCCAGCAGTGCAGCAGTTTACACAGCAATTGAAGGGGTCAACTATCTCAGGAGGCCGACAGACTTCGAAATCAGCGACCTCAAAACCATCTACAAGAATCTCAGCATCTGCGGCAGCTACAAAGGCAGCGACACTATCAACAAATGAACCGGAAAGACCACATTCATAATTCCTCTTGTGCAAGTCTTATCTGCTGCGGATGCCTCGGACATTTCTATACAAAACCGTTGATTGGCAGTCATAATAATGCAGCCAATATTTGCGATTCGAGCGCATATCACCTGGCGGCTTTTCTAGTGCGGCTTTGCATAGAACATTCAAACATCACAGACGCGTTCAGGCGCCGCAGTTGCCACCGCTGCTTCCTACGCAGCAGCTGCATCAACAAGAGTTACAGCAGGAGCAGCAGCAGCTATATCTCCAGGAAGAGATAGCTTTGCAGGAAGGTGAAGCAACAGCAGGTCATGTTGAAGGTGCTGATGCAGGAAGCTGCAAGTCGTTTACTGGAAAGTCTGCAGACATCAGCGCGTCCCTGGATGTTCTTAATAGCCCTATAAACGTACGCCGTGAAGAACACCGTAGTAGTAGTATTAGGAGTAATTCAGATTTACCATGGGATGCCTGGAACCTTGGAACGACAATACGAGCACCACCAACTGAGAAAAAAGACGCTATTTCACCGAGACGACATGCTGGTGTTACTGGTGCGGGCAGAAACGATCCGTGGTTGTATCCTGCTGCTGCTGCTGTTGTTTCCCCCAGTCGGTGTTGTGCTGCACCTGGAGGGGTTGCGGAGTCAGCACGCTCTTGGGACGAGACAGGCAATGCATATGTTGGCTTTCAGCAGAAAATGCAGTTTCTGGAGAAGGAGGAAGATCATCCATACTCACAAAACATGCACCATGAGGGGAAAAGTTCTGACGTGCTGTGGTCATCCTGGCAGCGGAATAGTCAGCGACAGCAGACTTCGCTGCGGCAGGAGGGTCATCCGATGACCCAAGCGGATATTCAAATAGCTGAACGAGATCACGAGACACAACAGGGAGATTACTTTTACAATGCTGCTTCCTCTCGGTTCCGCTAAAACAGTCCTCTCAGCTGCCGCAGAAAAAGCAGCAGCTAATAACGGAGAAGAGAGAGACGGCGTATCTGAAAGCTACACGGGAACACGTGATGATGAAGACGAGACAGGAACAGTTGATGAATAGGAGCGAAAGGCAGCAACGAATGCAAGAGCAGCAGGTGGACGCTGAGGAGTTCGAGAAAGGCCTTATTATCACGGAATGCAGAACAACGTCTCCGTTGGCGACTCTGCGAGACCAACAACATTGCAAAGGACAGCAAGAACTGACGCGAATAACAGCACCGCCAGGAGGAAAGGATTTCCCAAGGGATTCGCTGACACCGAGGCAGGCAGCAGACACCCTTGAAGCACTGTTGAATGCTGCGTTGGAAGCAGCAGCAGAGTTTGAAACCGTCAAGCAAAGAGGAGAAAAGGCAACTGTTCTTTCGATGAGAGAAAAAAGAAGGCTACAGAGTAAATTGTTGAAGCTTCATGAAGCGATAGCAGTGCGCCTTCACGAGGCAGATTCACAACAAGTGAGTTGCTGATCCTGCAGTAGTAGCAGCAGCAGCAGCACAGAGAGGTGCAGATGACACCAGCAGCAGGGAGAGGGAGGGTCTAGCAGCAGCAATCCTCTGAGACACCATAATCTGCCTCTATCACAGCAGCTACGGGTAGAGAAGGGGTCTTCTTTTCTCTGAAGAGATGCACAGCAGTTGAATGATTTGACCACCTAAATGTCAGACACATTTTTTTCTTTGTTGCTGAGAGATCTATCCACTTCGTAGACATCTTCCATGCGAATCATGGTTTCCCAATGAATTTCTGCAGTAGTGTTCTTCTATTTGTTGGACATGTAAAAGTATTTACGCACACAAGTTTATTGAATGGCGTCAGAGATATACACAGCTCCTGCTTCATACACATGGAGGTATAGGGGTGATGATCTCTTGGAGATTGGTGGAGCTTTGGACTGCCTTTGAAATAGGAAGAGAAGTACTCTCCTGGTGATTCATTTTCAAAGCAGTCAAGACTGGCAGTATATGTGGCAGTCACATGCATACAAGAGAAAAGTCAATGATATGGAGGTTAGAAGAAATATATCTGCTTCGAGACGAGGAGACCCGCGATAGAAAAACAGCAGCAAAGGCAGGAGATATACGAAGGCGAGGTGTTCTTTAGAAACGTAAGTGGAAATGCCGTCGGACCTTCTACAGCAGATTTTATATATAGAGAGAGCACGTTTACATACACACCTACAGCAATCTTTTTCCTCTTTGTATTCTGGAAAACCCTTTAGTGACTGCGTTTCTCCATACACTACCACTGGTGCTTTTTCCTTGCGAGAAACGAAGAAGCCGTCTTTCATATCAGTCGGCACTTGCAGCTCCAATGTGCTGCGAGCAATACACTCAGCTTCTATCATATTTTTTTTTCTCTCTCTCTATATAAATCGATTTACTGGATTCCTTTTCTTTGTGATTCCTGTGGAAGATAAATTCGATAAAACTCTTTATCGTTCGAACCGGCTAAAATCGGTATACGCCGTGCGTCTTCGCGCTTCTGTATCCGTGACGCAGGAAGAAGTGTGATACAGCAGATCTTTAGGAAGAGTTCTTCCAGATAAGCAGTTGTTGATTACACTGGACTCGAAGCCAGCCTGAGGAATTCTTTTCTTTACGAATAGCAAACCGAGCCAGCCTTCCACCTGTGTGCTGCGTCTTCTCTACGCAGAGAGTCGCAAGGACGCAACAGAAAACTTTCAACGACGTTGAAGCCCGGGTTTCCAAACACCTTAGGCATTTTCATCTACGGGAATGATTTGCTTTTATATCCATCTTCATCTTCCTTTAACTTTTGTTTTCCACGTGCAATAGAGCTCCTTTGTGTGTCTATCTGTGTGTGAGACTGATACACCTGGCCATACTGGCACCGTTCGCAATCGCTTCTCTCCTGTTGTGGAGAGGTGCTATATACACCTCCCTGTATCTGTTGCCCTCTCTATAGCTATATATCTACCTTTTTTTATTTCTCTATTGAAGACTCTCTTTAACTATATCTTTCTATGTATGTGTCTGTGTCTCTATATATACGCGAGATGGACATGACCGGCATACCACCTGCTAGCGGAGGAGGAGTAGATCATTGATCAGTGAGTATCAGTGTTCTTTTAGAAGCAGGATTCCTCCAAGAAAGACTCTTTCCTTCAAAATGTCTTCTTCTTTAATGAAATTGCTTCTTTTTTACAAGCTCTCGGAAATACGAGGTCACGTGGAGTCGCTGCTGTTCCGGCAGAAGTTGTTTTCTCATCACCAACTTCTGGTGCGTCTTATTGAAGAGATGTATCAACGGGTGAGCTTCGGTTTTTGAATTTGTTTGCAATTCTTTCATCGAAGAGATCTTCTCTAATCAACGCTCAAAGAAGACGCAGTTGCTGCTGCGGGGCTGCTGTATATCATCAGCAATGCACCCCAGCAAGTTTGCTGCTGCGGTTGCTGGGAAATGCTCTACGGAAAAGAGAATGTTGTCATCTCCTACAAACCTTCACGCAATAGTGCTCTTACGAACAGAACCTTCTAGCCTTGGTAGAACCCCTTCACTCTACACGCACATATACAGATATACGTATATATATATATATATATATATATATATATATATATA
The DNA here is from genome assembly GCA_949786405.1 of Onychomys arenicola. Taxonomy (NCBI): domain Eukaryota; kingdom Metazoa; phylum Chordata; class Mammalia; order Rodentia; family Cricetidae; genus Onychomys; species Onychomys arenicola. The sequence continues at coordinate 48,320 of CATKUM010000317.1, read as the reverse complement.
TATATATATATTATATATATATATATATATATATGCCCTTCGCCATGTACACACATATATCTCAAAAGATAAATATATATATATATATTAAGCAATAGGTGACTGCGAGTTTCTAATATTTGTGTACACCGGCATGCTACTTCACGGAGAGTATGCCCTCAGTCTTGACGTTTTCATAGACATGTAAATATATATATATATATATATATATTGTATTGCTTGTATCTCCATAAGAATAGTCAATATATTGATAGTTTTAACCCCTCACAAATTACTCCATTTGTTTTCTCATCTGCAGACCTTACAATCATCTCCTACACGCCTGCTGATTGTTGCGATTTCGCTGTTATTGATACTGTAGACTTCACACTATGACCCAGGTGGCGCTCTACGTCTCCATGGAATTTGCGTTTCTCTTCTTTGCAGCTCATTTGAGAGAAATTCCCCTCACGAAGATACAGACACGTTTACTATCGATTAAACAGTTTGTGTTTTTCCTATCACATACTCTATCTAACAAGACCTCTGTACATCCATCAATCCCTCTATCTGTCAATATCCATCTGTAGATCTACCTATGTTCATATTTATCTATCTAGGTACTCGTATATATATATATATATATATATATATATATATATATATATATATATATATTAGAGCAGATAGGGGGGTCATGTAGATGGACAAGGAGATACAAACGTGGATATATAACCAGAAAGGGGGATTATGTAGAGGTTCATCTTGGTTCATCCGTCTAATAGAGGTGTCTATAAGAGATGGAGGATTTGTTGCTCCCTTGAAGTCTCTCCGAAAACATTTCCAAGCTTTTATTTCTTCTGTCTGTTCCTGCAAGCAGCTACTGTACTCCCACTTAAAGAGTTCCTTCTACCATCTTCACATCGAGGACTAGCTACTCCACTCTCTCTGTGTTCTATAAAGGATCCACTTCTATTTCTTTTTTTTTTTTGCCTTCTCTGCCGTTATATGTGAATTTCTCTTCTCTTGCTCTCTTGCACAACTTCTACCATCCCCTTCTCTCCGACTTTTTTATCTGTAGAAGCTTTGTACTTCTACCCCTGTTGCTGCTGCTTTAGCTATTTTTCTTTTTTTCTTTCTTTCTGCACATGGAGTAAGGCATAAGGCTATCTTCTGAGTCTCTCACTGTCTTCCCTTTATCTGGTGCAGTTGTCTGTATTTCATCTGCTTTCCCTTCAAAACACTTTTCGTAAATGCTTCTTTGTCTTCCTGCCGAGCTGCTGTTAACATGAGGCAGGAGTTGGTTGCTGGCGTTAGCACTTCGATGCTCGTGCGCTACTTCAGAGACCTCTGTAACGCCTCTGCTTTCAACATTGCTGTTCCTCTTCCCCTTCTCCAGAGACTTCACTCCACCCTCATGGTAAGGAATTTTCTTGCGGATATCCTACCGAAGCTGCTCGCTGTCTTTTAAATGAAAACAACGCGCAAAAAGCCAAACAAAGATAGGGGATTTGTTCTGTTTGAAGCTGTCTTTTTTTCTCTTCTTCGGAGTAGGTATCGCGGATATGCGAGAAAAGCAATCATACACTGAATTCAAACAGAAGAAGTGGCACTATGTATTGTATGTGATGGATAGGGTGGTATGTCTTTGTCCGTTTATACTCGCGTACACAGCCGCTCGAGTCACATCTGCTGGCAGTTATTCGTATCATTCACCTTCAGATTCCTTTGGTGCTGCGAGTTGCATATATATCTTCCAAGCTCTCCACGAAGAAGGAGAAGCTGTTGCCATACAAAGGCGGATATATAGAAGAGGAGATATACTAAAGCCCAAGACATCTATCCTTTCGGAATATCATGTGAAGAAGACAGCAGAAAGTGCAGCAGCTGCTGAGTCTCAATCAATATGTGATGCGGTTCAAGCGCCATAAGGTCGGTCTCTTCTTTGTTGATGATAGAGCTGCAAACTTCTACAGGCACAGCAAGGCAACCTTACGCCTGCTGGGCAGTGTTCTTCTGCCGTGGATACGTTTATATAAACAAGCACATGTGGTAGCAGCAAGCTGATAGACGATCACGTGTATAGACATAGTCTGTGGCATATATCCGTTGATCGCGGAGCAGCAGAAGTCACTGAAGCAGCAGCAGCAGCAGCAGAAGTCGACGAAGCAGTAGCAACAGCGGAAGTCGCCGAAGCAGCAGTAGCAAAAGCCACCAAAGCAGCAGCAACAGAAGCCACCCAAGCAACAGCAGCAGCAGGAGTCCGTCAAGCCGACAGAAGTCACATTGAAGCAGAGAGCAGTTTATACGCAGGTCACAGACCCAGTAGCTGGGACCTGAAAGCAGGCACACACATCTTGTATATTATCAGCGAAGAACTCTCCAGGACACCTTTCCCCCTGCCCTTCCTCATGTACAGTTGTGTATACGGAGGTAGGATGTCCTTCACAGAAGCTCTGAGTGACACAGACGTGTATTAGGGCGATCTGGCTTTCGCACAAGAAAGGGAAGAAATAAACCCCTTCTTTCCACATAGGAAAGTTTGAAAACATCTCTATAGATCGCCCTGTACGGTAACATTGGAGACGTGTATACATCGAGATCTCTATAGCTTTCTGTGCCTGTCCCTGTCTGCACCCGCATAGATGTATAGCGCGGGCGCAGCTGCGCCTGGTAAAGGGTCTATCTGTCCTCCCGACGGCAGCAGAGAGTATTAATATCATTGTTGATAATGGAGAGAAAGTATTTCGGGTGGAAAACAGTGAAGAGAGCACAGAGCGGCAGCGTCTTGATTCATGGGGAGGGTCTCATGTCGATAAAGGTCTTCTGTCGTTGCTGAGAGAACATTACTTCTTTGTCGCGTTCATTGACTTGTTTACACCAGCTTGTTGGAAGAGCGAGCTAATTCTCTCTGCGAAACCTAATGTAAACAGCGAACGTCTTAGAGACTCTCTTTTCTCTACATTCCACCAATCCACATACCTATAGATACTTCTATACATTTATACACACGTAGAAGTGGATGCCAGTGGATCGCGAAGACGACAAGACCCCTTACTGCACCGCTAGAGATACTTTGCTTGTGATCATCCTTATTATCAGCAGGCGCAGCCATGCTGGATGGTGTTTGAATTGATTTTCCCCTAGTGAGGCTCCCATACCTATGGCCACGTATGACTCGAGTAGTTGTTGTGGGGTGGGAGCTGGAGGATGAAATACACATCAAGAATATGCGATCAGCGTTACACTGAACATGTAGAAAAGAGACATGTCTCTTCTATTTGAATTTGTTTGATCACGCATGTTTCCTCTACTTTGGATCTAGCTATCTTTCATATCTCGATCTCCAGCTTACTTCCACAAGCTCTGCCATATCGCTAGCGTAGACGTGAAATACGAGGGGCAGCTGACACGGAGCACACAATGTCTCTATAAGTCGAAGACAGCATTCCTTGTCCTCTCTGCAGATGTCCTCTTGTATATGCATATACATTTTTTTGCTTTTTATACTCCTTTATACTTCTTTTATATCTTGCTCTTTGCTTCTTTATCGTGCTGTCACAGTACACAGGCACCTACCAGAAGAAGCGAATGAAATCCACACCCGTTCCCAATCACCTCTATGTGAAGAACACTCTACCTCCATATATACACCTGTATATCTATACTTATATACATATATATATATATATATATATGCATGTGCATATAGATGAGACTTCGAATGAGCAGTAGAGATATATAGGATACTTGGGTCTATCTCGAGGAGGTGATTGTGGCTGTGAAGTATGTTTTTTTTTCTCTAATGCGATATGTGTGTCTGTAGGAGCGCCAGAGGGAAATGATAGAAAAGCCTGAGTTGCTGAACGCCCTGGTGCTGTTCTTGTACAACAACACTTTGCTGCGGCTTCCAACGAAAGACCTCTTTACCAGGTGGACACGCTTGCTGCTAGCTCAAACAACAGGCAGAATAAAGCTCCGCATATCACCCCCTCTCATTGTTTTCGTCTCTCGGATCCTTGTGGCAGAACGATGCGGCCTCCCAGGTCAGAAAGGAGGTTTTTCTCTCTACATTCGTGTATGCATATTTATGTATACACCTATACACTATATAGATGAAGATCCATAAAGGCATCTGTTTGCAATTCTTTTTTTTTTTTTCTAAGTGAAGTTCCGCCTTCCTTTTTCTGGAGTCCCTCTTCTCTCACCACATACAAGAGTAGACATGTCGGCAGCAGCTACGTTTCTTCTTTCCTCACTGCGCCGCGGAAAGGGGAGCAGCAGCAGCATCACCATACTCAAGACCCGTTTCAAGGTATTGCTTGACAGCGGGCTAAACAAACAGATACTCTACCCATCGAATAAAGGGCCTCTGAATCTGGAGTGGTGTACTGAACGGGTGTATACAACCAACTTTTCTCTTTCGCAAAGAAGAGCAATAATATACACCAAAGCTGCTGCCGTTGCCTGAGGCAAGATGAGACCTTGGCAGTAAAAACCCTTTCTTTGAGATATATTCAAGGTCTCCGCCACATTAATGTTCGCTTCAAACACCGGCGAAGCCGGCGGCGTGTCGGTGTATCAACCGTGATTCTGGCTGCTGCTATCATTACTCTACACACCTACACTGCTGCGGCGTGTGCTAAGGGTGGTAGTATCGCTGGAAAGATTGTTTTAAAGCGGAGGTGAGCGTGTATCGATGTGAATCAAAACATCTATAAGTGTTTATTTGAATACAGAACTGTGGCATGTCGTCTTGGATATGGCAATGGCCGTGGATCCCCGCACTTCTCCGGAGCGTGTTTCACCAGCACGGGCAACCGCGCTATTGAATTTCCTTTCTTCCTCGCGTGAAGAGACGCATGCTGCAAATCAAGACATCGAAGGGCACTGGGAGAATGCAAGACATTCAGTTGAGGCAGAGTGGAAACAGACTTTTACTGCTGCTGACTCCAGACCGGGGAGAAGACGTGCTATTGGCAGCACAGGCCCTACTGGTGCGTGTAGTGTCTTTGTGGTTTTTGGTGCAAAAAATTCAAAAAAGAAAGAGATATCTGGACGCTTTCAGAGTCAACTGTCGGTTAAAAATCATCATCTTCTCAACAAGTAAACTGAGACGTATGAGCGCAGACAACGCAGGACCCGCTGTTGCTTGTGGAAGTGCACCTTATTGCTGTACAGATACTAAGAGGCTACTGCGAGTTCCCTTCTCGTATTTTTCGTCCTCTTCCTCTTCTTTTTTAGGGGCATAATTGCGTGGTTTTCCCCTGGTTGCTACGTTCTCCTCCTGCAGGTGCTGCTGCTGAGGGTGCTGTAGAGAACACACGCGTGTGTGGCAGCAAAGAGCAGCAGGGTATTGCAGGCGCCGCGGAGGAGGTCCAGTGGCTTGGCAATTTAATGCGAACGATCTCCGGTGCTGCTGACTTCTGTGTCCCGAGACATCCTGCAGTAGACATGGTAAATGTACATTCTGTGTGTAATCGGCAACTTCTTTTTTCTCTGATAGCGAACCAGCCAGACGCATTTCTAAGCTTTTTGCGCCATGCAAGTCACTGTAAAGCTCGCTTGGAACTTTTGTCTGGTTATCCCGAAGGAAACAGTTATCTCTTCACGCCTGCAAATATATACACAGTTTAATACACGCAGATTCATCTTCACTGTATCTCTCGTTATTCATTTGTATGGTCGCATCCACAGCCGTCATGCGAACACTCTCACGTATATGAGGCGCATAGGGGAGGTATCACAGCCGGACAGATTTGATGATCCTCTTCACGCTACTTGTAGAGATAGTAGACATCACCTCTTGCTGGCGTTGAGTGCGTTGAACTTCCTCCAGTCGTGCACGCGAGCGCAGACAGACATATGACCGACAGAGCGTGACGCCATTCGAGACGTTGACTGACACGCTGTCTGGGAAAGGTTTTTTTTCCTCGCATAGTTGATCATTTTTCGCTCAAATAGTTACCGCTTGTTGTTCGCTGAAAGGTTTTCAGGCTGCTTTACCACGTCTTTCCACTCACATGTATCTGCAGGACTGTCTTGGCGCATCGGGAGAGAAACAGAGATATAACAACAGCCCGCACAAGGGAAAAATATATGCAGAACTGTACTATGAAAAGAGGAAATAAGGATTTTCCCTCCCGTATGTGTGATAGAATACGTATATATGTCTTGTGGGCACGTGACGCTGCACATTTTGTGTTTTAGTTGCTGAATGGAGAGAACTTCACGGAGACGGCACGGTAATTGCAACCACGGCACATAGAGAAAGTTCAACGGGAATCCGCCTAGGTATGCGACTATTTGTTCTTCTGTGATATACACAAGCTGAGACGCAGACTTAGCATTGTACGTCTCCAGGTCTCTTCGAAAGCGACAGTCGAAGACATACCAGCTGGCAGGGAGAGAACCTGGTGCACGGCAGGTTGCAAGGGAAAGGCCTCACGGGCTGTTGCTGCATAATTTCCTTTTTCTGTTGTCAAGACAGCTTCCGCTCCTCCTCGTGTATAGATGTGGCAGCAGCCACTGTAAGACGTAAAAAGTTTCACATATGAGCAAGGACACCGCTGGATTATCTTTTTTCCCGCCCCAGAGAAGAGGTCAATACATTCACGCATGAAATGCTGTTATGTTTTAGATCGTTGATTTAGTACATTTCACTTACATTATTGCAGCTTCGTTGTTTCTGTGCACTGTTCTATCTCACTTCTTCACACATGTGCTAAGAAGCGTTAAGCTACCAGGTCACGTCCTGTGGAGTAGCTGTAATAGTGTTTGTCAGGTCACTCGAGGTAGTCGCACCTGCAATCACAAAATATCGGTCCTGCATTCCTGAAGGAGGTTTTCGATTCCTGGTCTCGATGAGGACCGTCTCAGTAATAGAGACGTTAAGAAGCATATCACCCTCAGGAGCCGGAGTGATTTCGTCAGATGACACGTTTTCTTCGTCCTGGGTGCTGTTGGTGGTATTGAATGCCTCTAATAGCGGCACGTAGCAGGTCGCATAGGGCATATGCTGTGGAAGCATTATCCTTGTGCGTTCGCCGGCTGTGGCTATTTTTGGATGGCCAGGCGTTCGAGCGAGTCGCGGAGATATCTGCTGCCCCCCACAGCGATTCTTATAAAATGCTGTTTTGCTGCCGAGCAGAACGACATAGCATACGGCTGCTACACTTCTTATGGAGCCTCTGTGTGTACGATCTCCATTTACATCCAAAGTTCCTCTCCATCGTCGAAGCCTGCTGCGCGCACGGTAGAATCGAGTACGCCGCTCAGTGTCTACTGAACTTCCGCTCCCCCGCATTCATTCCGTTTCAGGTAGGCGACAATAACATAACGAAGGTCATCAAAATCGAGTGGGGAGTCTTTCTCTCGTATCATTTCTGCGATTCGTCGATTTGGTGAGAGTGCGCGCTTCATTCCGCTACACTCTGATGATACCGGAGAGACACATTCGCTACACTTAGACGCATCCAGTTGCAAACTTACGTGTGAAAGTGCTAGCTTACTCCAGGCACCAGCACTCCTTTTTTTACATGAGCCGGCACTGCTCTCATACATTCCTTTGTGTGACAGATGACGCTTACACCCATATTCATCTATTTCTATGTGCGCGTGAATTATTAAAAAGATAATTATATGTCCATACAGCTGCATACATACAGGCATGCACCACAACTAGTTATATATGTTCATATCGGCGGATGTGTGGAGGCGACGTCTGAGCGGATGTCACCTCTATTTCCGACCATCACCAAGGAAGCGAGCCAGACGGTGTCGGAGACGCTCAGGATGGCATCCCAGAGTGGAGCTCGCTACTGTCTCATAGGCAACGCAGCTTCGCACGATGTGCTTGTGCATAGGCATAATCTTCCCTATCACTCTAACTCGCTTTTTTCTCCGAATTTTTACCTAACGAAGCTACCGCTTGGGGGGTGTCCTGGACAGTCAAACTGTATACAGCAGACAATTTGACTGCGCTACGCGGGTATTGACTTCACTCAGAGAACTTCATCTTTCACCTACATAGAAATAGGCACCTATGTAGTATGCACCTGAGAGCAATCTGAGCGAATCTCTGTCTTTATCTCTTTCTCGTGGGAATATATATATATATATATATATATATATATATATATATATATATATATATATACTCCCACGAGTCACATGGATGCTAGTGTCCTGAGCACTGAAGTACGGACGCGCGCCAGTGCACACATGTGGTCTGCAGCCATTTCCTGGAAGGCATAAGGGTGCTGCATCTGTCCATCGATTCTCTCTACGTATCACAGTGACTTCAGTCAGTCACTTTCTTAGTCGGTCGTCTCCTTCCATGCACACACTTGACTTGCGATTCAGGCCCACTGATCTTCGTACATCGCTGTATCGAATGATGCAGCTTTTGATACTGTTTTTTTTATTCCTCTTGTTCTAATAAGAGTGGGCAACTTGAGTCGTGACTGTTGTGCTGAGTAATAACGAACATCACTGCGCAAGTTTAGAAACGTACGTCTAGCGGGTCTACCCAGTGCATGTGCGGTTTCACCAGGCATATCGTCTGCTGCGTTCCTTCAAACAGCACATTTTCACCTCTTTTCGTTTTCTCAGTACAAGTGAAGATGCTGATTTTATGGCGCTCTTGCAAATATTCTGCACTCACAGGTGTGCGTGTCCGTGTATCACATGCACCTTTTTTGCTGGATGCACGAAGTACATTCATGTATAGTATGCATTTGAAGAGCACTCTGAGCAAATCTTTGCTTCGAGTTAGTTTTCATCTCTTTCCTGTGCGGTTAACACTAGCTTGGCAAATCCCATATACGTCTGTCCATATCCGTTTCTTTTCTTGTTGATGACTGTGGCACGACTGTATATCACAGGCGTGTAGCGCATAGATTGATGTCTTCTATCTACTGGAAAATCATTAATATACACATAGTATATGTTGCTGCACATGTACCCTTACGTGCATACGATTCTTCAATCCATAGACTCGCAATAGGCCTCTGTATACTGCGCTCGCTGCCGATATGAAACAACTCCATCTCACTTCGGGAGCAGCGGAACAATGTCTTCTCTCGCTTTCGGATTTATACTTTTTTCCCCAAGATACCCTCTGTATAGGGTTTTACCGTGAATACGCTGCCGCGTGGCATTTTCGGAGATGTGTCTTTTTCTAAATTATAGCCCAGCGTTGCTAGTGTTTCTTTGGCTCTCGGAATCGACGTATCCCTCGTGTTTTTATGCTGTAGCTGTTGTGAACTCGTCATTTAGAAAGATCCTTTCGGTAGAATAATTGTTGTCTGGCTTATTCTGCAGGTGTCGCTTCTAGCTTAGCGTATCCGCTCGGCTATATTTTTACGCAGACTAGCTGCACTGGGTGAGGATTGCATAATTTTTCATAGCTGAGGTAGATAAATGTATCTGCGCACACCAAGGTGAGAATCGGCAGGAGGCGGTGAGGCTGTAGTGCTGTTCAAATGTACATTACGTATGTCGTTGTGATCGAGTTTCAAGGGTAGCTGTGGTAATGCGTTGTCCTGAGTCGCTGTCGACGGCTGTAAAATCCATGGTACTAGTACTAGGGTGGGTCATCCTCGAGGACTTAGGCCCCCCACGGGGATGGCCATCTGTAGGTGATAAGCTTTCACCGCCTTTCGGTGAAGTAGTCGTATTCTTTGTGACATGAAGCCGAAGATCTCTCTCTACTGTAAAGGTCCGTTTCTCTGTAGGCTTAATGTTATGTGTGCGCGGCATCGTATTCTGCGTGTGCCAGACTGCAGATGCAATATTGCGTGGCAAAAGTGGAGATAATCAAAGCGAGGCAGATGCTCTATCCCCGCACTGTCGCCACCTGCTACAGACAATTCTTATGGGTGTGAAACCCTCCTGTTCGACATGGTCGTCTAACTTTCTCTCCCCTCACCCGCTGTTTCTCAAGGATTTTGTAACCATTCTCGTCGTGTAGGTTTTGCTCTGAGTCCCACTCTGGAAAACTCGCTGTTCGCCGTACTGGCGCATGCATCCATTTAACTGTAAACGGGAAAGAGACGCATTACATTGTTGAAGGATCACCGTGGAAGACTCCACCGTCTCTTGCAGTAGTGTATTAGAGGCAGCTATCACGGTGTAGCCGCTTCTGCACCTGTGGGGAAGCTTTCGCTCGCACTGATGGAGGTCGCTTGAGGTATTGCTGGGGAATAGGCTGTCTCACGTGGTTACAGGTGTATGCGTAAGAAGCCAAACGTAGCTGCAAGACTACTGTCTAGGAGGGCTGTTAGCAGACACTCTCACGCTGGTAGACATTCTATTCGCTAAACGAAAACCTGGTGGACATTCTGATCGCAAAACGACAGCTGCTGCGCATGAGGCCACGTATGTGAAAGCAGAAAAACGGATGCGCATACTTTTGCGCAGTACTACGTGTTGCCTGCATCACGTTACACCACGTGAATTCTAGCAGGCGTCCTTGCAGCTGCAGGAATCTCTTACGTTCATGTGTGTCGGAGCTTACACGTGTACATGCTCACGGGTATATCTGTATCATTACAGGCCTAGTTCTTTTCCAGTGTATGAGGATGGATTCCTCGTGTACATGCTACCGTTGCGCAGCTTCTACGCTTGCTCTGGCTGATCAAACTTCTTCGCTGTCTTCCGTTTCTCTCTTGTCTACCAGGGAGCGGATTCAGCACCACTTCGTGAGTAGAGAGGGAGTGTCGTTCCTCCACATATTACGCATAGAGGACGAATGGATAGAGGAACGGCATCTTGGCATTGTTTTGATTGATAGCGCTCGTCAGCCCCGAAACTGCGATCGCGAGGTGCTACCGCGCACGTGCATGGGAGGGCACATCATGCACAACAGACTGCTGAACAGACACGGTTGGCATACGGAATTAGTTTTCCAGAACGAGTGGGATTGTCTTACTTTCCCGCAGAAGAGAACACACATCCAAGATCTCAAGGTAATGGAGAGCGGCGCTGCTTTTGGGTAGGCTCCCAGCTTCTGTGTACGTAACGCATCCGCCACTGTACAGTGCCCTCCTGTGCTAGTTGGCGCGCCGCATGGGTGTTATTTTAAAGTGGCCTTTCGCGAAAGTCTCCGGCTGCGTTCGAACATAAGCCTAACCGCACTTTCCTGACGGGCGACTGGGTAGTAAGTAATTGGAGGTTGGAGGTGTTAACGTAGGGGTAGACAACACACAATCATCTCAAGGTGGAGTTTGTCACGCTGATAATATGTGCCACTACTTCTGTTTAAGTCGCAGAAGGGAATAGAATGGCTCTTTCCTACAGTGCGTATGCGTAAGTGTAATATTTGTGCATAATTTGCTGTCATCCTTCGCCGAAAGTACGTGTTTTTGCTAGTTACGTGCGTACGTGTATCATACTTGTACGCATAATAAGCATGAAGTTTTGTGTAGAGACACACACGTCAGGCAAGTTAGTATACACGCACACGTTCCACACATACATCGTTTTCTCTTGCATTTGTGTCAGTCGTTAGCCTTTCAAAGCCCGTGAGTACATTTAGAAACTCAGAGTCCTTGAAATACTAGCCGAGAGATGTGTAGGTACGCAACATAAGAAGAGTGCGTTTATGTAAGGTATGCGTGTATCACGCTATGATGCTTTTGACATTGCAGGAAAAATTTGTACACCTCGTCGCGCCCACAGATCGGAAAATTTCTTCGGCGTCTCAAAGCTACTCACAACGGGAGCTGAGTTAACAGTGAAAGCCACAGTAAAAACGGAGTTTGTGTAGACTATTTTCCAGAGGCTGCTCGAGTGTTACCATTATCCTTTGGTTTGAGTCTAAATCAACTTTACAACTGTATACAAATCTATCGCGTACGCCTGTGTGGGCGAAGACGCTAGGTTATGCATTTTAAAGAACACGCAGTCAAGATCTTCCCTGGGAACGCCCTCGGAGGATGGCTGATGTTAGCAAGTGTGTTGTCTGTAGCCAGGTGCTTGGACAAAAGTGACCTGTCATTTTGCAAATCCGCCAAGTTCATCCACTTTACCCTTCACAAACTTAAACAGAGGTGCAGCACCGGGTACGCGCGGAATTGCACTGAGGCACTGCTGATGACAAATATGATATATTTGTCTCCCCTTCTACACCTTTGCAGTCGACTGGCTGAACATGGTACATAGTCTGCAGGTATCTTCATTGTTCGAGGGGGAGCGAGTTTCACTTTCGTTTTGCCAGAGCTTGTGGCGTGTCACGATGTACATGTGTACTATAGTAAGTATGAAAACGAGAGTGCTATGAAGCGGGATCGTGTATGAACTAAACAGCTCATGTCTTGGGAATCTGTTTCACAGGAATTATGTGGAGCGTCTTTGAAGTAATTTCTTTTAGCGCCATGAGAGGAAATACTCTGACTCGCTTAACGAAATGCTTAAAACATTCTTCAGTGAGTGTCATCTGCTTGCCGTAGACGTGCCGTTGTGGGGCTTCCACAGCAATGCACGTTCCCTCCGGCAGCGCTTTCGACATGGCATTTATTGTAGTGGTGAAGATTATGTCTGGCAGGATTAGACGATGTAGATCTGGCACCTATTGTAGTGGTGAAGATTATGTCCGGCAGGATTAGACGATGTAGATCTCCATACCGTATATCTACCCTAAAAACTTCGAATACTCGTGTTTTTCAGGTATACGTGACGGTGCAACATCATGACTGTACGGCTGTTAGCATCTAAACCGTGTTGGGCTAAATGTAATTGCTTGGATTTATCTAAAGTGAAGGTTGGCATAAGCGTGTTGTGCCGCCTTGTCAAGCGTTGCTGTGACACGTCCAGCCCTATGCATGGTGAAATGATACATGTAGAACAGATACCAGCACAATTGATTAATTCTACCAACTCCGTTTCACCTGTTGTTGGGCCTCCCTTCGCCGCCAGACTGATATGTCACATTGACTTCCATTTCCGAGAAATGATTCACAATTTGTTAAACGTGAGGTTTGGTGTGCAGACTTAGAATTGGCCTCAGCAGCTTGTTTCAATCCATCTTTACGTACGTGCACACACGTATTATTCTTTTTAGAATGTAAGTGAACACATGTGTGGTTCCACAATATACAAGTGTCCTTTTGAAAAGCACTAGCCTCAACAGAGAAGAGTAATCCACTACTGTCTTTGTATCATGTTGAACAAGGTTACGCACAAAAAACCGCGGAAGTTGTGCGCACACCTAGTCATGAACAATATATATACCTATTTGATATGTAAGTGCCCTACTGCAGAAATATATGTAGGGGCACATGTATTAACCATGTCACACATTGTCGTATATGGGACGTATCGTGAATAGCTTTTCATTTCCGTTTTTATTATTAAAGGACATTTGCGTGCGCAACGGGAAAGAAAGGAAAAAAAAATTTTGGTGACTTCAGCTTTACACCTTTTTACGTATGCGTGTGTGCGTTTTTCAGTTTCATTCTGTGTACGCATACGTAAAGTCATGTGCACACACATTTACGTAGAAAATTTGTTTTTGCAGATGGCACTGTTCTGTTCCTTCGTCTAAATGTGTGCATGTTCATTCTTTTTGTACGAAACGCGTAGGCTATACGGAGATTTTACGTGTGTAGAACAGCGAAAGAGATAGCCAAGAGAGACTCGCCATGTGTAGGATGCATAGGTGAGTTGATCTGCTGCTGGTGGCCGCTCCATGGGAGCAACTGCACTTCGGTCTCACTTTTTTTTTTCCTGAGCAACACAGTCAGCAACACAAAGTCAGAAAACCAGTAAATTTGTTTATGACGCTTACCTCATTTCCCCTTTTGTGCTTCACTTATCTTGTTATAAGTAGCACTGCGGGGCACGTGAAGCAAATAAATCACAACATGTACTTCCTGGGTCCAAGTAAAGGACACACATCGATGTACCTCTGTGTCAGGATTGGACGCACAGTGGTATCTTAACTGTAGGCTAGCAAACCGTTAATTTCACAAAAATCTATTCAAACATGTGATCTCACTTTCCATCCGCACATCTGTTGAGGAAGGGTGAAAGAGAGAAATGTATACGTGTATAGAGAGTGACTAAGAGACATGAGAAAACACGGGCCTACTCGCGCATACATATATATTTGCATTTTCAAGAAGATGTGAAGGTATGACATTCAATCGGGTTGCCTGTATTTCTCGGTGTGGGTCTTGTGTGACCTTTTATGACAGTACGTCTTGTGTCTACAGCTCTCTTGTTGGTTCCCTCAGTGTGGGTCTGCGCAGAGTCCTGCTTCGCACCCACAGAAATACACGGAAGAGAATGTGGGCACATCGGTACTACTGCGCGATGACCATTTAGAAACGCCGACGCGTCTTCAACTTCAACGGAGTTCACGTGTGTCCCGAGACAACTGCCCATGCCACACCTACACGGTTTCGACTGCAGGTTCACGAGTTGAATATCTATACACGGATTCGGATAACACTTTCTCTACTAGCGGCACATCGAACGTAGGAGGACCACGGGTTTCCTGCTACTTGTGCTCTTATGGCTTCTGTTGCTGCAGTTTCTTCCCTTCCTGCTGCGGTTGTAGTCACTCGAGTCTATCTAGCGGCACGTGCGCTCGTGTATAAACTTATGGAATACAAAAAGTAATACTCTTTGTAGATTAGCACAAGTGTATAAAGAAATTGCACACCCACGCTTACGTAAAGGATTACATGGAATTCAATGGTGCAACTCTGGTGTTCAGCAAAGCTCCGCGCAGATGTGTGCACACCTTCATTTCTCCAAGTTTGGCACGTGCACGCATATCTGAAGGTCCCGGTGTGTAGGGGGCTGTGCACATGCTCATTCGTACGAAAAGCATATCACTTGACCGAACACCGGTACAATGCTACAACCAAATCTATGCTCATCTGTTTACATCGTCGCAAATTCCCCTGTACACGTGTATATATATAATATATATACATTGACTGGGGAGGCGATAGGACACCCCCACAGGTGTCAAACCAATGGTATGTGTACGCGGACTTTTCTGCAACCGTTTCGCCTGTACACAAACGTAGAGTTGCACGTAAGTGTAGTTCTTGCAGTGTACAGTTCGTCTGAAGCCCGCCTAATAGAGAAAGAAGTAGATCGTAATATATACAGTTACACATAAGTCTCCGCGCCGAGCACGTCAGTGACACTCTTCGGTGGTTCTTTCTGTTGAGACTGGCAAACTATTTGTGCACCTCTGCGGATGTCTGGGTAATCTTTACATATGAACGAACTAATCGAACGGAAATATTCGCATGTTCTGAACTGGTTCCTTCGTCATCTATTCCAATTTAGATGTCCTCCATTGCTTTACAGGCGATTTCACCGTATACCTTTTTTTCTACAACTGCTAAACTCGCCGTTGGTCACGAATCACATAATCAGAAGAGGTCTACGGCGTTAGTACAATATATGCAAATATAAGGATCCTAAGAGAGCAGACCTGCGGCTTTAGAAAAGCTAATATTTGAGTTAAAACTAGCACCTGAAATCTAAACAATTTATGACTTGCGGTAAGACGTCATTTGACAGTAGCTTTAACACGGAAGTTATTCTTTGTAGTAAAGTTTGATCTCGGTAAGTAGTTTGGATGCCAGTCGTCGCACATTCCTTGGGAGCTTGCTTTGAAGCAATTTCAGGCCTTACCTCACTTCACCAGACCAAAAACATGAATATGCAAACGGTTTATGATTGCGCACATCAAAGGTACCTTTAAGGTCTACGTATTTTCTACGTGGTAAATCTACGAACCCCAGGTAGAAGGGATATTCAAAAACTATTCAAAGCTACCATGGAATAAAGGTTCTAGTGACGACCTTTGAAAAGAATTGTGTCGGCCTCTCAATGTGTGTATTACAGTCTCCTTTGGAAGTTCAGACAGCTAAGCACAAGTATGCGTACGTAGGTGATTAGGGCTATCTGGTTCTCGTCAACAAGGAAAGAGCAGAGGAACAAGTGTGTTCCTGTCTTAAAAAGCGAAAACATGGAGGCGAGGTTTGTAAATATAGGAGACGGGGTCTCGCGTTTCAAGGCAGAAAAGAGTAAACACTGTAAATCCGAATAAAACAGGTACATCACCGAACAGCCGACCCGAAAATAAGGATTCACACCTGTCGTTGAGAGGCATTTCTTCCGTATCCGATGAAGTGGATGTTACTTTGGATACCAACCGGATATCTGTGATTCAGTGCGCCTAAACGCACCGGTGGTAGGCCAATCAAGATCGCTCCGGGAGTGCCAACACCCAGTTGTAGGGTGTACACTCCACAAGAAGATACACTCAAGAAATGGTTGTTAGGCGAGATACTGGGAAAGCATTAACACGTGTGTTTCGGCGTCTTCTCACAAGAAAGTACCGGTACTGATCTCTGCACGTGGGACTGGAAGGCATGGACTCAGCCACGTTCGCAAGTACATTAATAGGACCAGACACTCCTGCTAGAGGGTCCTGAGTTGCACGTACACTTATAAGCGGATTCGGATTGTTTGAAAAGAAGCAACGTCACCGTCAAGTTGCACCAATTCTTAAAACAGAATGATAAAAGAAGATAGTGACGAAGAAGCGGACTTCGCAAGCGGATGACATTTTGTTGGCATGTTCGACTACATGTACGACGCATGTTTGATTTCCTCTCTTTGGTGTAAAGGCGTGTGCGGCCCTCCGGAAGAAAGTATAACTGCTTTAGTCAAAAGAAGTGGACCTACTGGTATTCCAGAGCAGAGATTTCCGCATTGAAGGAAGATGTTGTTCTTTCTCTGGAAGAAAACGCGCTTCTTTTTCACCGAAATCAGCCTGGAAAGGACCCTTCAAAGCCGCAGATTCTTCGACACTTTTGCCAAAAAAGGCAGGCAAACCTTTGTTGGCAGTTCCACTATCAACTTTCCTCAAAGCAGATATATCTACCCGGCTGCGGTCCCGTCCTGTGTCGTTCTTCTTCATACCACTTACATGTGTGAAGATGCCGTTGGTGGTGCTCCTGTTGCCGCCGGTAGTGCTGCCTTCCATACTGGTTTATCTCCTGCTGAAAGAGCAGTCGCTTCTATTATTAAGTGTGTCCTTCACAGACCTCCAGTCGGCATCAGTGAAAGTAATATCACAATGCTCCAGTCCCGCAATGGTGACGTTACTCCTATCTACTTTATTCACATTCGCTCTTTCGGAGATACTCGTTTCGCTGACAACAGAGCTGCTTTTGGTACTACAGCTCTCGTTGCCGTCACTAGAACGACTGTTCCAACTGCTGCAATCGCCAGTGCGAAGAAGAGTACTGTTGTTATTACTCATGGGGCTGTAACTGTTAGTGCACGTGTTGACGATGTCGGTGCGACTTTTTTCCTTGGAATTCTTTTTCATTGGGCATTGTGATTAACCTACTGTACAACCTTGTTTCTCAGGAGCATACCGTGAATATCGATTAAATCTCTTTCGCGTGCCCAAGGCCAGCGCTGCGTCGTGCCGTACGCAAGAAAAATAGCCACAAGAAAACCAACTTTATTTTTACGGCTTGTGCCTCTGTTGCTGGTAGCTGGGGGACGCCTGTGCACACAGCCGCACATCCTCTACTTATATCTCCTCTTCGTCACCGACAACGCCTTCGTGTCGTTGCTGCTTGTTCCCTTCCTTGAAATCTTTGGCACTAACAATGCAGCTCTTACTTTTGATGGCATTGTGAGCCGCTGCCGTTGTTTTCTCTAAGATCAAGTTTTCGTTTCCTCCTGGGCAATGCCGTCTCTGTTCTATTTCACGTTCGTTCTCTGCCTGTCCCTGTACTGCTCTGCGCTGCTGCATCAACTGAGAACACTGAAAAAACTGCTGTGTCTGAGTGTAGTCCAGTTTTTGTTATGACTGTCTGTGTAACTGCTGCTGATATAATGCGTTTATGTGACAATTAGGTAGGACTTGTTGCTGCAAAGAAGAGCTGCGCAACGACTCCTACTGCGTCATGCGCGCGCGCTGCAGCCGTTGCCGTGGTTGATAAAGTTGCGAAACACGTATCAACATTTTGGTCACGCCCACGGGAGGAGGATTTCCTGCACAAGTAAAAGGACAATTCTCTCACGCAGCCGCCGGAGACGGGCTGATATGCCTCATCTCTATACGCCCGTACACGCATATCTTTCTACCCGTGTAGGTGTGCGGCAGTTTGAACACATACCGATGTGCGACGGAATGTAGATAGATAAAGAGCACTAAGTGCAATAAAAAAAACTCGTAAGAAAGGCAGTCGCCGTCCACAATTACCGCGAAACTCATGGCTCAATGAGCAGCATTCACATACCTACACCTATGCGTGTGTGGTGAAGAGGCAGAGAATATTCTATTCACCACCATTCGACGCGCGTTCCCACCCAGCAGACATAATACATCAGAGCAGGGAGATGTTAAAATTTTAAACAGACACAGACACCAAAGGAAGACGCACGCAAAAGGAAGCAAAAGCTAACCACGTGCAGCACTACACCGTTACTTGCTATGAACGTTCCTGTGTCTACGTGCGTGCATTGATCGACTTGTCAACCACTCGGAAAGCACATTCGGGAAAAATTCAGTTTTAGTGAATCTCAAAGTGACACTTCAATAGTGACAAGTGACGCGTCTTCTTTACACTCTCGATGCAAGGTGTCTCCCGCTACAGAGACATGAAAAACGTTCAAGAACGCCCACGGACAGACCGCCCTATAGACGTAGATCTCTTTGCAATACACATTTTAAACATGGTATTTTGATACGACGCGTCGTTGATACATGCACTGTTCCGCATGATTGTCCTTCGCGCGCGTGATATGCGCGTGGAGGAATTTCTCTACAAAAAAATGACTTCGTCAGTCATATAGTTGTGACTAGCCGTCCCATGTGTTTATAGTGCAGCTCTGGCGCAATTACCGGGTGCATAACAGCACTTTCTTTGACAGTAACAGAGGACGTGATTCAGTAGCAGGGGCGGCATTTGATCCAACAGTAGAACCAGCGATATCTCCGACGTTATCGTCACGAGCGATTTGAAAAAAACGTTTTCTTCTCCTTTGTAGTCGATGCTGCCGCCAGTTGGTTTTTGGGGATGAAGAAGTGCTCACTGTTGCAGCGGCTCCTTCTCCTGGTGTTCTGAAACCTGAGCGGACTCCTGCTGCTGCTCCTCCTGTGCCGCCATCACTTTCTGCTGCTGGCACCGCGCCTGACACCGGTGTTGCTATCCTGTTATAAGCACCTGGGGTTCATTCTGGTGCCTGTCTCGTGATTGCTCAGCCGAGGTCGTACACTTCTCTGTAGCGTGCTCCCTCTTATCCTCCTGTTGCGGCTGCTCCTGGCTGTTCGGCGGTGAGAAGCAGAGACTACTGCACAACTCGCTGTAGACTTCTCCTTTTTGCACTGTTACTGTTCCACACTGATGACTCCCAAGTCGATATGAGATTGATTTTCTTCCTGATACTTCTTGTCTACTCGAAAAACATACCCTCACCGAGGCTACGACTGTCTCCCATCCTGCAGCACCTATAAGTAGTGCTGTTGCTCTCTCAGTCGCTGCTGCTGTTGTTCCTGTTGTACTGATGGGAAACATGGGTTTCTGTGGGGAATCAGAAGGCTGCGCAGCTGGCCTGCTGCTGTATGTCGCGGCTACGTCCTGACATCTGCTGTCAGGACAGCCCTCGAAACTCCTGCTGCTGCCATAAAAGGGACTTCCCTTCCTACTGCTGCTGTCTTGTTCTCTTCTCTTCATCTCACATCTTCTGCTGCTGCTGTTTCTCTTCTCCGCTTGTGTGCTGCTGAAACGAATACGGAGAGGAAGGTAAAGATAAAGGAGAAGAGAAGGTTTCCGGATAAGAAGCAGCAAATTGAAACACTCGATCATCGAAGCAGCGACCGACTGCAGCAGCCATCTCCCGGAAAAACGCTGCAGCAAATCTCTGGTGCAGACTGCTGCGAAACTAAAAACACAAGCACATACGCAGAGACATTACACACTCGACAATATTGTCAGCGAACAATGAGTTCCCACTGCATCACCGTAAACATATTGCTGGAACTTATAAGAAAACGGACCCTCACACGCCGATAAATTTATATCTGCCAAGTGCGCAAAAAAAAAAAGGTAACGCCCGTCCCAGTAGTAAGGACGCCGTGTGCAGCAGCAACAGCAGATCGACAGCCGCAGGAGCAACTGTCCCAACAATACTAGCATTAGCAGCAGCGGCAGCAAAAGCAACTGCGCTAACAACAGCACTAGCAGCAGCAAGTGCTGAAAAGCAACAGTCCCAACAGAAGTAGCATGAGTAGAAGAAGCAGCTGCCCTGACAGCATTGGCAGCAACAGCAGCAGCAGCGAGAGCTTGTAGCCCAACAGCAGCAGCACCAGCAGCAACGCAGTTGCTCCAGTCGCAATAGCAGCAGCAGACCCAGCAGCAAGAGGGGCAGCGGCGGGAAGAGGAGGGATAGCAGCAAATGCAGTACTACTCATGAGCAGCAATGCTGCGGCAAGGTCACGCCGAGTGATATTGCGTGAACAACAGAAGGCATTGGACCCTCCCTTCAAATAGCTGTTACAGGGACTAAGAAGAGAAAGAAGCGAGGAGACTGACATGGGTCCTTTGCAACGAGAAGAAACAACACACACTCGTCGCACGCATGTGATTCAATGCTGACTGCTCGCCTCTCCTCTATACAGATATGTGTTTACGTCTACGTCTACAGCAGGAGCAGCAGAAGCCGCAAGACAACAGCAACATAAACGGAGACAGAGAGACAGAAAAAAACGTTTTCGAGTAGTTTGTGTGTGTCTTGTGCCTGTCTTCGTGTCGCTAGGCATCTCCAATGGCTGCGCCACTGGCAACAAGAGAAACCCTCACCTCGAACGCAATAGAAAAGGCAATGCAGCACCAGGGCTGCTGCTGCTGGTGGGGGAGAGAAGTAGAGTCAGCCGCGATCGAAGAACAGTTGCTCGGCCAGAAACTCCACGTTGTCTCCTGCAGCAGCAGCAGCATGCAGCAGCAGCAGCACCACCATATTACTCCCATGAGTGTCAGCAGCACGTTCCTGATGTAGCAGCAACTTCTCTATCGAACGAAAGCATCCCCGCGCTGTTTCACAGTCTGCTACTGCAAGTCACATAGTAGAAGGATTCACAGAAAGGAAAAATGAATTCATCTTAGTGAATAAGAAAAAAATCTTAGACGCTTACGGAGAAACAGTGCACTCTCGGTGGCCTGCAAGGCACATCACAGCCGTTAGGAGACTCTCTAGGCGTTTCTACCTCAACCTCACATCTCCACATCCCTATCATATATATACATACACAGTGTTGAGATTCTATCTGCGTAAATATATACATATTTCGTTGGGATATTTATGTCGCTCTCTGTCTCTCTGTGTATGTGAAGAAATATCTGTCTCTCTCTCTCTGTATATATATATATATATATATATATATATATGTATATATATATATATATACATATGTAGATACGTAGAGATATCTCCATTTCTCTGTCTATGTACACGTTGAAATATATATATATATATATATATACATATGTTAAAACATCTCTGTCTCCCTTAAGACATGTGCAGAGAGATATATATAAGTGTGCAGGTGTAGGAAGTAGCGACGTGCGTAGCTGGCAGCCTCACGCATACGCCAGTACCAACTCGAACGAAAACGACATTCATAGAATACGTGGACTGCTGCTCTGTATTTGCTTATATATACAATATATACAGAATATATATATATATATATATCATATACATATATGTATATACCGGGACAGAGGTATACATATATAGATATATGCCTACATATTGTGCCTCTACGTGTACGTATATATATATATATATATATATATATATATGTATATATATATATATATATATATATATAGAGAGAGAGAGAGAGAGAGAGACAGAGACAGAGAGAGAGTGAGACAAAGAAATAGGTATACAAATAGACGAGTACTCCTATACGTGTATATATAGACATATATACATAGAGAAAGGATATATATAGAGAGAGAGAAACAGTCTAGATATAGAGATATATAGGTATGATAGAGCTACCAGAGTTTTGAAGACGCTTGAGTCGGCAGCATGGACGCTAATTTCAAAAGGTGCATTTGTTGCTGCAGCTTCCTCTGCGTTTATCTGTTCCTTCGACGGCCAGTGGTCCTGCTGCTGCTGTTCGTTCTGCTGCTCCGTTTTCTTCTGGATCTGCTGTTGCTGCTGTTGCTGTTGCTGTTGCAACGACGAGGTGTTCGTAGGAGACAAGAAAGAGGTTTCAGCAGCTCCTGCAGTCGGGGGACAGCAGGTTGGCAAGGAATGAGACGAGACAGCGCGAGATGGAGACGGCCGCTTTACAGAGACGATGGAAGTATACTTGTCAGAGAGAAATTTGAATCCAACGACAAGCTCCGCTGCAAACACTTCTCTTTCTTCGCCTTCATTTGCTGCTGCTAATTGAAGCTGCTGCAAACACCTCGCAATCCTGCTGCTGCACTCCTCCGGTCGCAGGACGCGGCTTCCCTGTCCGCAGAAGAATCAAAGAACACAGGCTTCCCACCAGCAATAGCAGCAGCAACAGCAGGAGCAATAGCAACTCCAGCAGCAGCAGCAGCGATATCTGCACCAGCAGTAGAGATATCAGCAGCAGTAATGTTGACAGTACTAGCAGTAATGTGGAGAGCAGCAGCAGCAATACGAGCAGCAGCAACCGTATCATCAGCAGTAGCAACACTACCACCAGCAGCAGCAGCAGCAATAATACCAGCAGCATAAGCAACCACACCTGCACCAGCACCAATATCTGCAGCAGCAGCAAAGATATCATTGGTAGAAGTGACGTTGACAGCAGCACCAGCAGCAAAATGAGCAGCAGAAGCAATATCATCAACAGTAGCAATATTAACAGCAGGAGCCTCACCATCAGCAATTCTAACAGCAGCACCAGCAAGAATATGTACTGGAGTAATTTCAACAGCAAAGCGACTCGGAGGAGCAGTTCATTCGTTCGCTGCAACGTAAGCATGAGGAGGTGTCGCGTGGCTCGAATAACCTGTGGATATGTAGCAGCAGCAGCAGATTACAAGCAGCAGCACGAGATACTATCCCTCCATCGACGGTTAACCTGCTGCATATTGACGCATAAAAGCGAGTCACCGGCAGCAGCAGGGGCTACTTCGGAATAAAGAAGGCAGAAGCATCTTCTGGCTCAGCTGTGCAACAGCAACCGCAGTGAGGCAGCAGCAGATGTATATCTGTGGCAGGATGACATGGGTCGCCTCAGCAGCAGTGGTCTCTTCCAATGAATTCCTCTATAAAGCCCCTTTCTCAAAGAATGTATCGAGACGATTCTCTCCAGCATGACGGAAGGAGAAGATAACAGCAGAAGCAGCAGAGCAAAAAGAGCAACAGCAGCTCCATTGATCTGGAATGTCGCGTCTGTCACTGTTATTTAGAAGTATATAGCAGGGGAGGGACCAGCGTCAGCAGCAGAAGGACGAAAGTCGTCCCGCCAGCAGGCCGAAAGACATCAACAGCAGCAACACCATGCATGTAGCAGCTGCTGCAGTGGATTTGCTGCAGACCTCCTTCCTCAAGAAGAGAAGAGTCGCAGCTGCTTGAGCCAGCAGCTGAACTATCGCTGTAGATTTGTCTGCCACAAGAAAATTCCGAGAGAGACACTGTTTGATAGGGATGTGCTCTGGAAAATGCACCAAGCAAAGAAAACTGTCGTCTGCTACTTATCAACGCGGGAAGCCAGTGCTGCAGCAGCAGCAGCAGCACCAATATAATAACACGAGACTTCACTTGGTGTGATAGAGCAATAGAAGTTCTCTCATGTAGAGACGTTGTGAAGACGCACTTTGATCCAGGGAATAAATTCTTCGTATCTTCCCACATCTCGAACAACAGCAAAATATGTCTCTGCTGTAGTCCCTACAACACGACGTTCCGTGTGTCTCAAGGTTTGTTCTTCTGCTGCAGTGTCCATAAACACTGATAACGGGGCGTTGTAGCAGCCGGTGCTGCTGTCCCGCTGCGTGCTGCTGCTAATGGTGCTGCTATCATGTTTGCTCCTGCTGCTGGCGTTGCTGCTGCTGCTGCTGCTCTCTAGTTGTCCCTCGATAGCAGACTTGCTGCTTCTGCTGCAGCAACGTCCACTGAATCTCTGGACAGGCGCGTCAATAGCCTGGGCATCATCTCGGCTCTGTCCACCGCTGCTGTTGGTTTTGGGAGCCAGTGACTGCTGCTGCAGCTCTAGAGGAGGAGGTGTAGGAATAGCTGGAAGCAAGGCAGCAGCAACAGCAGCAGGCACATTCCAAAAGAAAAAGCGTTTCTGTGACGCTGGGAAGAGCTGTGGCTTCCCCACGTGACAGCCGCAGCTCACATGCACCTGCTGTTGCCTTCCCAACAGTATTGAGAAAGAGCAACAGCAGGACGGGCGTCCCCCATGCTGTTGCTGCTGCTCACGGGGACGAAGCTGCTGCTGCTGCTGCTTCCGAAAAGCCTGCTGCTGCCGCCGAAAGTCGCGCTGCTGCGATGGCTGCTGCACACGACATCCCTGCTGCGGATGAAGCACCTGCTGCAGAGGAGACGGCTGCTGCTGCTGCTGTTGGCGTGTCTGCGGTAGCAGCAGCAGCAGCCGCCTGCACAGCCGAGAACGCCGGGCAGTGACAGAGAGAGGAGATGTGCTGACCATGGGAGAGGGCATCTCGCTGGCCCGATGACGGTAGAAGGAGACGCAACGGTGCAGCACCGCCAGCAGCTGGCTCTCCATATCTTCGAATTGCTCTTTTAGAAGACGTCTCGGCGCTATTTTGTTTCTCCTGATATCCACAAAGTTCACTCTTACTTCATGCTTGGCTGTCACATGTTGCTGCTATCGCACCTGCTGTTTCTCCACCAGAAACGCAAGAGCCATCCACCAAAGAAGATGTGGGGTGGAGAATTAGAGCAGACTTGCTGTCTTCGAGACGCTGCTCTGCTGTGAGCCTCGAAGAGGTAAAGAAATCCCGACGAGAAAGAATATCTACATCGCGATACGATGCCTTCAAGAAAGACGTCTCTTTCTTCCTCTGCTGCTGCTGCTGCACACACGCAGCATCTCCACGAATGCAGAAGAGGAAAAGAGATATATATTATATTTCCATAATGCGGAGGCAGGCTTCCCCACACGTCCAAAGAGACATGCCGTTGTTAAACAAAATATGAAGAGAAGATGTCGACGTGACCTGTAGAAGGACTTCTCGCTGACGGCAGCCGTGTGTGGGGTATGTCTGCTGTCTCCGTATTGAACATATTGTGGGGACCTACATTCTCAAGTGACCTTCTTTTGACGTTTTGCTGTCCCTGGATGCTCTGTCTCTCTTTCAATGCTTTCTACGTGTTTTCTCCTATCGAAAACGACTGGACATGCTGCAGGAGACGCCGAGAAGCAGCAGCAGCAGCAAACGCTGGATGAAGAAGAGCATATCCTTTCCCTTCAGAGAAGAAATAACAGCAGCCGTCGCAAGAGGAGGAAATGAATAGCAAGTCTGCTTCTTGCCGAGCGTCGTCAATGCAAGGAGAAGACGACGCAGGGATGTGCGAGAGACGCCGAGAAGGAGACGACACGGTATCTCCAGATGCAGAGCGACTTCTCCCTTCTCATGCTCCTGTCTGCTGCTGCCGCGGCCTCTGCTGGTGTTGTTCTCTTAAAGCCAACAGCCCCCCGAAGCTCTGAAGCGTCCACTATCTCTTCTCCACAGAAAAGAAAGTAAGAAAACAATCAAAATCCAGGAGGAGCTGCTCTGTTGCTGCTGGAAGCAGACAGGTGCAGAAGAAGAAGACACGGTGTAAACGACGTAGACACGGTGGCGCAGAAAAAGTAGACACAACTCGAAAGGAGAGACGGAGGAGAAGGATGACGACCAGACAAAGACGTAAAAGAGAAGATTATTTTGTTTCTACTTTCATGTGGTGCACGCAGCAGCCGCGTATCATGAGATCGACACACCTTCCGTCTTTGTTCTTCCCATGAAAACAGAACGAAAATTTGAAAAACGTTTGCTGCGTGGGAAATGTCGATGTCTCCTGCACGCATGGTGGGTCTTTAACGTAGTTGTTAACACCCTTCACTTCCTTTGTTCTTCTCTCTTCTGCCCTTCATTTCCTTAGTTCTTCTCTCTTCTTCGTCTCGCGTCTCTTCTCATCGACGCACTGCCGCCGAGTGCAGCTCTCTCCCCGCTACTATAACAAGCACTGAATGGAAGGAAGAGCAGAGAGACAGAGAGAACAGAGGAAGAGAGACAGGAAAGACGAAAGGGACACACGAGAGAGACGGCAGAAAGATAGAGAAAGAGACGCAGAAAGACGGAAGAGACGAAAGGGAGACACAGTCAGGGGAGAGGCAGGGAGAGAGAGAGAGAGACGAAACAGACAGAGAGAAACAGAGAGAGGAGAGATAGAGAGAGCCGAAAGGGGGAGACGAGACACGCAGACAACAGAGAGGCAGTTGACGATGAGAGAGACAGAGATAGGCGAGGAGAGAGAGACAGAGACAGGAAAGAGCTTACGTCATTCTTTTCAGCGAGGACAGAGCGTGCTACACATTTGTTTGAGCATTGAGTGGAACATATCTCATTGGACGAGAGAAGAGGAGAGACATCAAAGGGCGTCTCCAGGCGACAAAGGGAAGTTGTTGTCCTGTGTCCTGCTTCATCGTCTACGGAAAAAATATGTGTCTTCTTGCAAAGAACATTAAAAGCTTCTTCCAGTTGTGATCCTCCAGTGATGGTTCATGCCGCAGCAGAGTCAAACAAAGACACTTCACTTTTCTTGAAAGAAATTGAGACTGCGACATGGAATCACTGCTGCAGTCTCCCATGAGAAGTTCTTTTCTTCTCTACTTTTCTTCGCAACTCATATACATCTTCTCGATGTCTCTACATTGAAAGAAGGCCTCGCGTGCTTCTGCAGCCCACTTTTGCTGTTTCGAGTGAAACGGATCCCCCCCATGAAATCCCGCTGCCGCAGAAAGTTTGACTCTTTCTCCTTTTCTTCCTACTTCTCCTTCTTCGCTTCCCTTTCTTCTACTTCTCTTTCTTCTGCGAGTGGTGCTGTCGCATGCAGTGAGACGCTGCGTTTCGGGCGAGCGAGTGTGGGGTGTCAGTTATTCGAAAAAGAGATGTTTTGGAATATTTCACTAGAGAGCGGGAGAGCGAATGAGGGACATCCAGACTGCCGTCTCGCTGCGTTGGCTCTGGTTCTTCCTTCGTGCTGTGCGGGTGTCTCGTCTCTCTGCTGCTGCGCACAGACCGTAGAGACGTGTCTCCTTCGAGACGTCCCCACAGCAACTATATATACGCAACTAGAGGCAGGAGACATGCCTACTAAAGACCTATATAGAGATATATATTTATATATATGTATATTTTTATACAACATGATCTGAGATAAAACATGCCTGCCAGAGAAGCAGAAGAGAGAGCTCTACAACGTATTTATACTTGCACGCGGTGCCACGCCACGTCTGCTGCTGCTATGTGGGGTGCAGCAGCTCGCACGATGTCTGCTCGGAGCGCCAATGCTGTCCGATCGAAATGGAATCAAGCAAGCCTGAGCTGCTGCTGCGATCGGTGCTTCTCGCAACGAGTCGTTGACATCCCAGCGTTGCTGCTGCTGCTGCTGCTCTTGTTCTGCTTCTAGACGCTGAGTAACACAGGGATGGGAAAAGAGTCGGTGGGGTAAAAAGTACACCTAAATCTCTTTCTGCTGTTTCTCCATACGTCATACTCTTTGAAGGCAGTCCCTTCTCTCCTTTGTATGGGTGTCTCTAAGTGCTGATAGGTCTATCCCTCCGTAGAGATGCTGCTGTTGAATTCTTGACTGCAAGCTGCTCTGGAACCTGCAGGCGATGATCCGCCTGCAGAAGAAAATTCAAAGTAAACCGGTGAAAGATCCGTCGAGGCAGCTGCGATTGTTGCGTCGCCTGCTCCTTTTAATGTCCACCTGCTGCGGTGCCACGGACTGCTGCTGCTGCTGCTGCTACGGACGTCCTCCTCCGTTGTGGTGTCGATTTGCAGTAACAACCACTTTCCTCCCGCTGCTGCTGTCGCTGCTGCTGTCCATCTCGCTGCTGCTGTCGCTATCGTTGCTGTTGTTGGTGGTGCCTTCGGAGAGATAGTCGACGCTGAGCCTGCCGTTGTGGGGTTGGTATTATGTGTCTCGCGTGCTGACTGACGCAGTGGAAGCAAAGCCATTGGCTATGTCAAGGCAGCAGCAGTTGTTGTGGGACTGTCCTTTCCCCTCATTGCGCGGTATGCAGCAGCTGCTGCCGCCGTGCTGCAGCCACCTCTGCCTTGGGGATTATGCATACGTGATTGCCCCTCCATTATCCATAGGCGCCGCATGCAGCAACCCCAGCAGCAGAAGTGGTGACTGCGTCTCTTGATGGAGCTGGTAAAAGAAGACGTGGTCTAGTAGCAGACGAAAAAGAGGAAGAAGAGATACAACTGTGAGAAATGGCCGCTACGAGCTGTTACCGGAGCAAATGTGGAAGTGTGAGTGCTGAAGACATCCTGCGAATGTCTACTTAAGTGTGTAATTGAAAAGAAGAGGCGTTTTGGTGCTTGTAAAAGAGAAAAAATAGATCGGTACGGTCTTTCAAGACGGTGCACGAGCCGCAGAAATGCTCCATGCCAATCGACAAAGACATCGTGACAAAGCCAGGTAAGTCCTTCAACGAGGAAGAGGAGCAGGGGTGAAGAACTGCGAAGGAGAGTGGCGAGTTATATGCAAAATAAAACAGTTTATCAACAGGAAAGATGTGTGTGTGTGTGTGTGTGTGTGTGTGTGTGTGTGTGTACAAACATGCTGACATCATTTTTGGATCATGGCCGCTCAGAAGGAAAAGGGGGTAGCCGCGACTCAAATGGCAAAAGAAAAAGGAGTAGATGACATTCGATGTAGTCTTTGTGTTTATATCATGAAAGAAGCGTTTGTATTTTCCATGAAAAAAAAAAAAAAACATTTGCGCGTGAGTGTGCATTTGAAAAAACATACCGATGTGTAAGTAGGAGTTTTCTCCGTTGCAATGCCCTTCTTCGCAGTGACGATGCCCACGCACGGGAGAGTGTAGCACGGTTTGCATGCGCGGGACCTTCATCCTCAGGCAGCTGTTCCCTCTATTGTTATTTGAAAATAAGAAAGCAAAAACGAGACATCGCTGATATCAAGACAGAAATGATAATGCAACGCAAAATGAAGGGAGAATCAGGGAAAAGGCACGGTGGAACGAAGTGGTGAAGAAAGAAATGGACCGGGCATGGAACGAGTGTCTGCATGCGGCATTGACATCTGCTGCGGCTGTGGAGACCTGAATTACTCCTCCACGGTTTTTTGACGGTTATGAGCGAAAGTTCCCCCATATTTAATCAATTATGCAACGCTTTTTTTTATTTCGGTCACGCGGTATCTGGCGCCTTCGGCCTCATGCGCCGTCATATGTTCTCCGCACAGGTCGCACTAGTGAAAGGGACTAAAGTGTTGTAAAGAAGATCAAGTCTTTTCGTTTATTGTCCTACCTGCAGCAAATGAAGCAGTTCAAGTTGATCTGTAACCAATCTTCAGCTGCCAGACTGCATGTCCAGAATGTTCGCGGTTGTAATGCCTCCTTTGACCGCGAGGAACCGTTTGTTGCTTCTGTTAATTGTGTTCTTAGAAAAAGGCTTGTTATAAAGGAGGTTGCGGTGCTGCTGTTATGCATGGAGGAGGTGTGAAAAGATTACTGCTGTCTTCTTCGGCAGTAGTCTTTTAAAGCTATGTTATCGGCAGTGTAAAGCGGTCAGTCAATTCACTGACAACGCCTGGTGCAGGAAATTGCAGTGCATGTATATATCTATGTGATGATAGATTGTTCAGTGACGTCACCCGATTCGAGAAAATCAGTGTTTCTGCTGGAGTTTTCGAACAAACACGCAAAATCTTCAAAGCACCTGCCTTCTCGTGGTCGGTGAACAGTGCAGCCACCTCTAACGATGCTCGCAGCATTTCACGGTCACGTAATAAGAATTGAATGCATTTTCATTGCTGATTCCAACGATGTAGCACATCCGCAGAAATCTGCGCGTATTCGTAGCACCTAAACCTGCAACTGATTTGTGAAGATTCCGAGTATCCAGGAGAACCCCGGCGCTGGCAAGTAAAATATAGGAAAAGAAATCCAGAGCGGTGACCTTGAACGAGACGCCCTTTATGACGGAGTTCTGATAGGCAAGAGAAACTATCCACGTCAGGAAATGTAGTTTCAGTGTCCTACCAATACAAATAACTAGTTTAGGGCACTGGTAGGTTCCGACAATCGCCATCAGAAACCAGGTATAGCGATCTCATTTACCAGCTTCCAGTAAACAACAAGAGAGCAGTAGCTCTACAACGAAAAGACCAGGTAATGCACACTTTCAACGAGCTGTTTGTATTTGCTGAACATTCTACAGCGTTCACGCTCTTTACTACGGAGGAGTAGAACTGTTGTGGCGAACACGCCGCAACGGTAGGATCTTTATCATAGCAGATGCTCGACTTACACAAAAACCTGCGTTGATTCTTTGTTCTTTTACAATCGCCTTCCGGCTTATCACGCAAAAGGTTGTCTGCTTCACAGAAGGCTACGATTGCACGTTTGACTCTGCATACACGGAAAATTTTGTATACTGCGTTGTATATGCCTCTTGCTACAGATCGCGAAGTGACCAGGTAATATTTTTTGTGGTGAAGCGTGCACTTTTCTCCCTGCGAGCCTTCATCTTTTAAAAGAAAAAAGCGACAAACGACAGCCGCTCATAAAATAGGTTGTGGACTCGTTTTACGCCCCTTTGCCTATGGTACATACAAATCGAGCGAACAAGCACAGGAGGGAGAGCATAAACAATGTGCTAAATTTTCTTTTGCGGTGATCTCTGCCATAAAGTAGTAGATTCTAATCCAGCCTCAGGTTAGTGCGGAAAGCTTAGAACTCCACTCAACAGTCAAACGCCACGAGCGCTTCCGCGGCCGTGCTCTGCTACGAGTCAGGGGACTTCAAGGCGCACTGGTGCATAACAGAATAACTGAGTACGGCTGTACACAAAGAGAGAGTTTTCTTCTGAATTTGTCTTGAGTGTCATAGGTAGAAGGACTAGTGTCACCCGCTGCTTCATGTTAGACGGCTGCACACCTCATTTTAAACGAAATTAGTAGTGTCACTGTTTGCCGACGAGTCGAAGCGCTGTAGGATTATCTTTTTACTGCGAGAAATTTGGAGCGCTGGAGACGAATGCGACCTTTCAGAGTTCTCGGCGTGCTCACATACTCTATTGAAGTCCAGTAAGCAAATAGGTTTACCGTGGTGCCATGTGCTCTGTAGGACGCAAAAAAAGAAGTATTCTGTAGTCATCCGCGTCTTTGCAGACAGCGTTTGTAGCAGCCACAATCCAGATGTATCCGTAGGCGTTTACCACAGAGGATAATATTTAGTAAGAGGCAACTGCAGTGTACGAACTTGTCCGGTATTTACATGGTAGTATATGTATGCGAAGCCACACTGTTAAATAAATACAGGAGAGTCGCGCTTGTCATGAGCACATTGCTTCACTAAAAAAACTCATACGGCCTTACCCCTGAGCCTGATGGTTGAGAGAACAACATTTATCAGTGTAGGACGGCGGATTGTGTCACTTGAGGACTAAATGCAGCGTTTTCTTCAATTGCTTGCTATTTTTTTCACTTATCCTCTTCTGTGCGCTTCAATGTAAGGTAAGTACGTGTGAGAGGGTCCCGGCTTCCATCACTCGTGGGCACTCATACAAAAGCTGTCAACATTATGCTCTTGCGCTAATGTATAAAATTATATATCTAT
This sequence comes from Onychomys arenicola, assembly GCA_949786405.1. Taxonomy (NCBI): domain Eukaryota; kingdom Metazoa; phylum Chordata; class Mammalia; order Rodentia; family Cricetidae; genus Onychomys; species Onychomys arenicola. The sequence continues at coordinate 16,465 of CATKUM010000317.1, read as the reverse complement.
GTCCCGTCTTGCCTTCGCGTATCTCACTAGCGCCGATCGCCTGACACAGACTCAAAAGTAGAGAAAGGGCGGCTTCAGTTGGATCTATACATATCTATGTCTATATCTACATACATATATATATCTATACATATGTACTTACAAAACTGAGATATATGGAAGCTGGAAGAATGTATCAATATTAATTCCTCCTTCCCTAAATGCAGTTTCCTGATCTGGCTATTGCAAAACAGCAGACGTGGAACAACAGTATACGTATGAGCGGGTTTTGTTTGAAAAGCGTGGCCACCACTGCCCCTCAAGTGAGATACTGCTCAGTGGTTTTGCCCTTTTCGTCTTCGGGGCATTTTACTAGTGTCCCGCTTACGTCTCCCATTTCCTACGACGACGGGAAACAAAACATTGTGGTCTATGTTGGGCAATTTTGCGTTTGTTGCTACATGGTAGTAGCAATTATGAAGCCGGCGCCGCTTGACAGTCCCACCCTTGCGCCTGCCAGTCGTATATAGGCCGTCCCCCGCCAGTTGGTCCTACTTCTCAGTTGTGGTAGCCGCTGGCTCTAGGTGTTCACATGAAGATGTATCGAAAGTCCTCAGTACTTGGTTGTTTTCTGGTGATCGCCGGGTGTTTGTTCATCCTACGATGTCCGTGGTGTTGCGCTCTCGGCGTCATCACGCGGTGGTGATGAAATTGTTCGTGATGATCGCTGCTGCTACGGGCGCTGTTGCTATTGCTGAACTGTTGTCGCTCCTACCGCTTCTCTTTTCCCCGCAGAGTGTCAGAAAAACTACGCGACCGCGGACTGTGGGGGTGGGGGTTCAGTTGACGCCGCTGTAGTTGTTGCTTTCCGTGGTACTATTCCTACCATCATTCCTTCCCACATGGTGTTACTGTTCGCGCTGTTTCGCGGTCTGATATTCCGACCGGCAGTGCCAACCGACCGCGGCCGACGCCTTTGGTCGTCGCGTCTCCCCGCCGGGGTCGGCATCACAGTGGAGAGAGAGAGGCGGCCCCCATCGATTCGTCGAGGCGTCCCTCAATCATTTTTTGTCTTCGCACGAACTGCACTTCATTCAATGGCGTGATTGTGGGGGCACGCTCGTTCCAAACGTCTGTTCGTGTGGCCTGCTGTGACGCCGACGTTTTGACGTGTCTTGCTTCTGCTGGAACCGCGAACGAGGGGAACATTCTATTTTCACCCTCTTCACGTATTTCCCTCTCTCGCCTTTTCCCCACGTCTCTCAACGCAGTGTAACGGGGTGGGGATCGAATAAAATAGGAGGGAAATGGGGGGACAAACACGCAACGGATTGCAATCAGATCTGTTTCCTCACTTCCATTCCTCTGCACCCGTCAATCTGGTGGGTCACTTCTTTTTTTCTATTTGTTGTATGCTCGTGTAACCTCTGCGAAGGCTGCATTTGAATTATGTGATGAGTTGCCGCCAGAAGATGCGATCTACGTACCCCGCACAACACCGTGACTACGGTAACGTATATATACAGAAAAAAAGAATCCCGATGAGCAACCCTTGCGTGGCGAGATCTACCGTAAGCAATAGTGAAGGCTGAGTTTCCACTTCAAAATCTGGTGGTTGGGCCGTGCGGGAAAATATAAAACCGTCGAAAACGCGGGTTATCTAGTTTGACGAGTTTCTCGCTTTGAGTATCCGCTCTGACCTAAAGCTCCGAAGATATATTTTTCAACGTGACCTTGACTATTCTAACTGCTCGCAAAAGTCAACGCGCGCAGTAGCTTGAGCGGAATTCAGCGATTGACCGACTTCCATCAGCCAAGTATCGCCAGTAATTTTTTAAAACGGTAACCGTGGTAGAGGCTGCTGTTGTATTGGGGAATTTTTTAAGAGGCGCAGATGTCTATTTGGTGGACTACTCTGGAACGAAACAGCCGATTGGAAAAGGAATTATATAGAGGAAGCGTATTTGCAACTTTTTACGCCATGTTGTCGCCGCGAAACAAAGCAAGCAAGAAAGAGCCGAAAGCGTGCAGAGCGAGAGTGACAATTGGGATGAGGACACGCCAGAGCAACAGAACAACAGAAACGAATTTCGGGAAGCCTGTCCTGGGTGGACAGGAGACTAACGCGCAAACGTGGAGAGTGGGGAACATTGGGAATTTATGAAGAAGCCGTAGGACCATTGGAGAGAGGTTTAGCGCAGGCACCGAAAAGTACTCCCCAGACCGTGCCTGAGGAATCAGTGTGAGCATGACCTATTTACCTTATAAAGACCCAACAGCAGCGTGAAGGACTGAAGCCGGAGAAGAAGAGGAAAACACATAAGGGAACGTGGGAGCGACTAGTGGAACCATACAAATGGCTACGTTGCGATAAGGCACGGCAGCTGTCAACGTATATCGCCACGCTTGACAAGAGAGGAGACTCAAAGAATTAGGGCAAAACACGAAGTTGGGTTCGAAACATTGTAAAGGATTTTACTGTTGAGTCGGGGACTTGTAAAGGTCGTTCAAAGCTTCGGCCTGTTTGACGTCTTGAAGATACCTGTGTTCTGTGATGATGACTTGTGCGGGACTATCTAGAGTCGGCTTAACCTTCTGCACAGCAGTACCATCCAGTGAATGGACCCCCGACTCGAGATATAGTGGCTGTCTGGATATTTCCTAAACAGACGCATACTTCTCTAATCCTAACTTTACTCATGTGTTATATGTGCCGGCGATCTCCGGTGTATTCAGTACAAGAGAGACACAGTAGCATAGAAGAAGCACTATAACTATCGGGGAGTGCTAGGTGCCATATCTGTCTTGCCTTAGCTTCGTACTCTGGCACTCGTTTTCGAAGATACCGTCACCGGCCGAGTCTTCGTAATTTTCAACGACAGCCTATTGGTGAAGAGCAAGTCAAGTGCGCAGCTTTTTGGGTAAAGCCGTTGATTTAATTGAACCCGTCCCTGAGGTCATGGTGACATTGTCATTCCCTCTGTACTACGGCTTAAGGAGTCGAAGCGCCGAAAAGTGTGATCGAGTGCGTAACAGCCGTGGGGCGTGAGTGCAGAAGATACGTGAACACGGATAAAATCTCACTGCTTGCATCTAACGTATATATTATAATGCCGTCCACCGTCGGAAGCGGCAAAGTTCCCGAGTGATGCACAGCCTCAACGAAGGAGTTTACTCCACAGCGTCGAATCGTAAAACTGACCCCGTTCTCCGAGCTCGCAATCCGACGCTCTCCAGAACAACTACGTGTGTAAGTGCTTATGTGTATTCCCTATAACCCTGTAACTCAGGGCATACTTTTACAATTAGCTGCATCCTCTACACCAAGCAATATCCCTGACCCTTCTTATCTTTGACCAGCCTCTGCCAGCTTTTCGTATCTCTTGCTGAGCCGGGCTTGCTGTTGATCTCCGGCCACGTCAGGCGCACCCGGACGCTGCAGCGCCGCAGCAGCGCCGTATGTTTCTTTTTCAACTTGGAATACCACCAGATACACTGTACCAAACAGAGTGATAGACTCAAACTCGAATATCGCAGTGTTTCTACTGTATGATAGCCCTCTCCAGCGTGCAAGCCCGCTGCGGTCTTCGCAACGGCTCTCTCCCTTTTTAACTTTTGCAAGAGAACTGGTAACAATATCAGTAATCTGAAACCATTTCACTCCGGTTCCGAGAAAAAACATTGCCGTCCGACGTATGTTGTGTATGCACACCTCTTCTGCAGATTTAAATATACCACAGCAATCAAGAGAAATTCCCTTTTCCCCTCCTTGATGGCGACGTTTGACAAGATGAAGGGAAGACACCCAGGTGGTAAGGACATTGGAGAACCCGCAAAAGAGTCTTCGGCCACGACGCCGAGGTCGACCTTCGCTTGCGACACACCTACCAGTGATTACCCCCTGACTTCCTTCGACCAAGAGAAGACTTTGTGGAATCAGCGCGAGCACGTGAAGACAGGAGTGACTGCCCAGGGGGCTCTACGTCACCAGATTCCAGCGGTCAATACTACGACGCTGCTTCGTCGCCAAGGCACAGCCGTTGTTGCTCACCAAGATCAGCTCCACATCGGGGACAGAGGGCACTTGAAAGTGACAAAGAGGGATGTAGAGAAAGACATTTTTCAACCTTCGAAAGACATACCTACGGTAACCACAAAAATTCCATCCGAAGCACGTCCCGAGTCTCACCCACGCAGAAGGGATCACGTCAAGGAGCCTCCGACTTTGCCTTCACCGACAACTGTAAAAGCACCGGAAGCAAATCGAAGCCGACATATTGAAAGCATATGTCGTGGACGACCTCACGAGAAGGCGAAAGAAGCTCCTTCTCCCGCTTCAACAACCTCGGAAGAAGCAAGTGTTTTTGTCTCCCAGGAGAAAAGCACAGTCCACACCCAATGTGGCACGTCCCCGCATATGTTACAGCTGTCCCAATCATCCACCAGCGCCACGCCTCCACCCTCGGAGTGCAGTAGTGATGTGTCCCCATCCTCGTCTCCTGAAGTCATTGAGGAAGCGGCCCTTGGCAGAAGTGGTCATTTCGACGCAGCTGGTGCAGTGCCTGCGACGTCCGTACCGAAAATTCAACTTCTCCAGCAAATAGCACCATCAGTCAGGTCACAAGGCAGCGTTCATGTTGCAGCTGGGAAAAGCAGCATGGGAGACGGAATCGTCAAGAGGCCAAGTTTTGACAGCAATATCAGGAATAGCAACAACGCTGGGATCTCTCCTACTTCGAACTGGTCGTTCACTTCCGAGAAGGGTACACAAGATTCGAAGCGCGTAGGTATGCAAGCCAGGAGATACAAGAAGCATGATCCACATAGAGAACGCTCACCAAGCGACGATCGTGCCAAGGTGGACAAAGGCTACAGCCAGAAAACACGCAGCAGCCAGGGGGCTGCAGGGCACTACAATGAATTAACCGGCAAACGCGTAACACCTGCACCAATTGTTAAGATCTCAGCATACTCGGGAATATTGCAACGAATCGCTGGACCAGACACCACGCGCCGCAGGCCGCTGTCTGAAATCCAGCCAACTACGACAGCTGCTCCTCCTCCTCCACCTCCTCCTCCTCCACCTCCCCCTTCTTCGCCGTCTCTGACTCTTTTAGCGGAGTCTTCTGCCTATGCGACCGCTCCTGACGGGTCTCTCCTCCCTCCTGTGGACAGTTGCACAGATACAGACAATTCTTCCCCCGCTGTCTCTGTCTGGCGTTGTCTCTCGCCGGAGAGGCCACAGATAGACCGAGGGCGACGCACGGTGGAAGACGCAATGTACTGGGAATTCCAAGACGGAGACAAGCTTATGCAGAAGCGCTTAGACAGTGCGAGGCAAACTAGAGGAGACCTCTATCGGGTGTCAGAAGGTAGCCCATGCGGTAAAACAGCCCGAAACGCCGTGGTAAGTAAAATCGCTACCGCGGGCCGTGGAGACAGACTAGGAGTCCATTCCCATGGACTACCCGGAGGAGAAGGAAGAATTGCAGCCGACGGTTTTCCTGGAGACATGTTCTCCGGGAAAGAACCGCAACAAAGTAATGGAAGTACCCCACCTCTCGGGCTCACAACGTTTTCGCGTGCAGTAGGAAGCGGGTCCACTGATTCGAATGCCAATAGATTCCTGAAGAAAACCCCATCAGCGCCGGTGCACCAGCCTCCACCCCCACCTGTATCCACTCTTTATCCGTTGTCCTACTCGCCAGCGCCTTTCGAACAAGCAGGGGAAAAGAGTCATTTTGCCAGGAATGCCAGCGTGTCAAATACAACGCTCAACGTCTTTTCCGACTTCATGGGCAGCATGAATGACACAGAAAAGAACCTGTTAATAAGTGCAAACGCCTTCTGTAGAGCTGACGGCGTTCAGTCCGAAACTGTGCACCAGCCACAACAGACACTGCAGGGACAACAGGGGTGTTATCCAGTCAGAGTAACACAACAGGCTGCAGGCGCTGTCGTGTCACCAAGAGGCCAAGACGAAGCGAACCAAAGAAACGAACGATACACCAATACCTGCAGCACAGGAAATGCCGGAGGTACGCGAATGTGGACACCAACCGCAGAAACGAATAGCTTTACTTGCCCCTCTGTGGTCCCGGTGAAGTCCATGTACTCGACAAATTCCCCACCGCCACCACCTGATCGCCTCCATGTTTTTTTCGGCGAGGGAAGAGGAGAAGAGGGAAGAGAACGACTTCTACCTATGCAGTACGGACATTGCAATGTCCGCAATGACCTCTCGACGTCAACTAATGAGTACCCACCTGACGGGAGAACAGACACAGCCTCAGCGCCCCCTGCGCAAATGGGAGCACGAAACGGTACGGCAGTTGTCAGCGGCATATGTTCTTCGGGTATTCGAGGTGGAAGCCCAAGAGGAGAGCAAGACAACGGACCTGCGGAGTCCGCTTGCCTCCCGTGGTGCCCCAGTCCACCTCCTACCCCCCAAGGATGCAGTTTTAACGCTCGACCCAGATATCCTCCATATGAAACAAGGTTGAATTCGATTATCCTTTCCGAGGGCTCTTTTGCACTTTCGCGTGAGCAGCAACAGCACCCATGGCTGAAGTCACCGACTTCTGTCTTGGGTAACATTACATGCTCTCAATCCCGCTGCCGTCCCTCTCATTACGGCGAGCTGTCGCCTACTACTTCCCAGTGGGCGCCGATACTCTCACCCTCTACACCCAACGGCAGTTTTTGTAGCAGCGGACTCGTTGATGGCGGAGCTTGTGAAACGCACCATTCGGAACTGCTGAATAGTAGTCCCCTCGAAACAGTCAAAAACACTTACACGAGGAGGGCTCAAGGTCAACAGTCAGGTCTCCCCCTGATGGGATGTCATCACCTGCCATCGAAACACTTGCTGCAACAGGGTCGCCAGGAAGTGACCAACAAAACGCCAGAGGAGGTGCACAGCGTAGGAAACGGCTGCTTAAGTTACGGGACACCAGTAGGGGACGGTGTGATCGGTTTGCCACGCAGTATCAGTGGTGCGAACTCTGGAGTGCTGTGGGGTATACATGTGCCTCCTATTTCGCTGCTACTGACGTTACCGCTGAATCTGCCCTACGGCAATATTATGAAGTTCGGAAGCCCTAGCGTGCCGCCGCAGACAACTGTGGTTCTACCTCCTCCACCTCCTCCCACAGAACTTGACCTTTCCGGAAGTGACGGCCAGAGACCACTCTGTGGGCTTACCAGTGACAGGCCTGCGCTTATGCCGCGCTCTCTCGGAGCAAAGAAAAGCTACTACTACTTCTCTCCGACATTACACCCGGGAGCACACACACTTTTTTCCCACGCAGGAGGGATTTGTGATACATTCGCTGCTTCTTTGCACTTGGAACTGGCTATTCTTTACGTCCCGCCGCCTTTGCTGCCACACGTAGCGTCTATGTTCCAGGCGCTTAGACCACGTCTTCCTCGGTTCACATCCGCCTTGCGACTCGAATGTGGAGGCCTAGAAGAAAGGAACGCTCCTGGCAGATTCGGAGGGAAAGTTCTGACTGTTTCCTGTGCTGTTGAAGATGTAAGCAAGGCTCTATTTCTTCAGAAACACCGTGGACGTATCTTGAGAACCATCCGATCTATACTTTGTAAACATAGGGAACGCCGCGATGCCGAAACCTCCATGTGCACAGCGGTAGCCCAGCCAGGTTCCGTCGTGCTACAGAGAGTGTCAACATCTGCAGAGGTGGTGAAGCAGCGAGCAGGATGTCAGGCGTAAGATGTTTAGTCATGCACACTCGGGAATTTTAAGTGTAGATATCACCGTCTTTTGCGTGCGTTATCTTGCAAGAACGATTCCAGTTGTCAGGCATCCGTCACCCTAATCACCAGCGTTAGCGCTGTGGCACCTTGATCGAAGCTTACTCTCTCTCCACAGCACAGCTGCGCGACTAAGTACCATGAAAGGCCTATTCCATGTAGTTTTTAGAGACTCAGGAAGTAACACTCCCAGAAAGTGGTAGATATCCTTTCGACTGGCCTGTGTCTGGACACGCTGAAAAGTTTGAACGCGGTCGTTATTTCTTTCGATGTGCTCCCTCCTAAAGGTGAGCAAAACATGCCTCGGTTTACATAACATAGTTGGCTATTCAGACGTAAGCTGATGCACATACGACCGTCGTAGACATATGAGACTACAGGTTGTCACAGTATATCGGCGCTGCGGAGTGGGTGTTGCGTTGCTCTGCTGTCTGGCACTACGATGAGAGGAACCGCTCCGGATGCTCATATTACGTGTATTGTTTTGTTGTTCCTTTTCCAGCCACAAGAACGCTACAAGTTTCAGCAAATGCAAGAATTCCTCATGCTCTTCCAGAGCAAGGTAGAAGTCCTACTACGTGAATATGCTCTTCAGCAGCAATTGCTGCTTGGATATAGACCCACCACCAACGGCCAGCAAAAGGGGGTTTCCGTTCCAGGTAATGATCCCTACCAATCCGCATCTCAACGGAATTATGCGTATATTGCTTGGTGGTTGTACATGAGTCCTAAGTTCTGCTCGGATGACTCCACTCCCCTAGTCTAATTAGAGAGCAGGAGAGTTATTTGATTTGTTTCCTTCAAAACGCCGACAGCTAAACGTTAGTCCCGTCACTTGAACAGCCTCTTTCTTTCCTGCAGTATGTCATCGTAGCATATCTACCACATTTGTACGTCCCAGCTTATGCAGTTCCGCGCGCACCGCGGGTCAGGAGAACAAAATAAGACGTCTACCTATCAACACTGCAGATCTATTCTGTATTTGCCTGTGTGGCTGGAGCCTTAAAATCACATTGGCGCTCGCGTGCATTCTCCGGAACGCTTCCTATGTCAATGTCCTGCCTTTTTCAGGGAAGAAACACAACATATGGAGATACGCAATGAGTTGCTTGCCGACAAGTCTAGGTTCCCGCCAACTGTCATCCCCCACTGTCTCCGGAGACATGAGTTCTGAAAGTGCTGCTGGAGATTCTGAAAGCTCGAAAACGGGTACAAGCGGACCCATGACGCAAGGAGAGACAGGCACTGGCGCTAACAGCGGGGGTGGTGGTTCAGGAGGAGGATTTGTGGATTTAACGATCCGAGCATTCGAAGCAAAGGCGCTTGATAAGGCAACGAAGGAGTACGCGAGAACCCTTGTGGTTAAGGATGTGTGCATCAGCGAAATACGCCTGGTGACTACCCGTGGAATTGAAGAAAAAACCTGCGAGGTGAACTACGTTTTTTTTGAAAAAGTGGCCTCCTGATCTCCTTGGTTGCTATATTGAAAAAATATATTGTAACTTCTTGATCTCATTTGATTTCGGCACCTGCTTGCGGTAGAAGAAGTGCCATTGTCCCTCTCTGGGTACACAGCTCTTCCCCTTCCAGTATAGGTGTTCTGCTGTTCTCTGCACGTTCAGATATATGTCGGTGGAGTTACTAGCCTGTTGTGAATGTTCTCGTTGGCGCGTTCCGCCGTAAGTTTACTCATCCACTTGCGCTCGCGTAGACAAAAGAATCCTGGCGGTGTTCCCTTCGTCCAAAGCGGTGACTTTTTGCTGTTTCAACCGCTTGGAAAGAACATCTTTCACAATAATGCGAGTGTAGGCAATTTTTGTATAACGAGAGCCAGTGCGCACGGTGTGCCCCTGAGTCTTGTTGCTGCTCCTTTATCGTGGCTTGCGCTTTTCCGCTTAAACTCTGCATTCTTCCTTTGTTACTCTGCTCCGCGGTCGTGTCCACTGAGAGTCCATTTGTACACTTGCTTCTCAGGCAATATGACTTTTCCAGATATACTCCGCTCTTCGGAGTTCCTTACTTGTCTCTATCACCACCTGCTATCGAAATCAGTGCTTCATCTTTTGTCTAGTTTTTTCTCTCCATGTGGGTCGTATGGGTTTTTTTTGCCCTTTCTTCTACAGCTGCCTCTGTACCTCATTCCTTGTGTGTGGGTTATCAACATTTTCAGATCGACCCGCGTTACCCGCAGTACAGCATCGGCACCCGCCCTATCGTTCTGGCGCCTGACGGACAGCTCTGCCGTCACTCGCTGGTGGATGTGCATGTGCTGCCTGACGTTTGGGAAGTGCGTTTAAGGCCTGGGAACACCCGAGACGAGCAGAAGCGCTTGGTGGAGCGTTGCATGCTTGCTGCTATTGAAAACAAGCCTTTGCATGTCCGAAGTGAAGCACTGAAGGCAGCTATTGACGCCGGTGTCATCCTCTGGGTGAACGGGGAGATTATGCTGCTGCCTGGGCCCCCTGTGCTTACGCTGAAGGACGGGGAGGGGGAGAAGGGGAAGCAGCATGAGAAGCAACATGAAGAGCAGCCGGGACAGGGGGACAAGAGACTTGAAGCTGTATACGAAGACGGGCAGCAGTATCAGCAAACTAGGCCGACGGGTAAAACCTCGAACAGGAAGAAAGATTACTGGTTAGGCGCAAGGGCCGCCTCCTCCACTCCGAAGGCACATGTCCAGGAGGAAACAGCTACTCATGCTGCGTTTTGCGCGTCGCGGGAATGTGTGTCCTCATCTCCTACGCGTTTGCAGGGAGAAGACTTCTTCAGCAACCTCCTTCTTTTGAGCAGCCACAACAGCAACAACCCAAGTACGCAGCACTTTGTTGACGGCCGTCTGGCCCCAGAGGTTGACACTGAGGAGAGAAAAGCAACAGAACTTGCTAGGCCAGTTTGCCGCGACAAAGGAAGTACACGCTTCCAAAAGCTCCAGCAGTCGACCACCTACTCGGCGCTTGCGTATCCCTTACTTCCTGGTATACCGTGTCATGCTCCTGCGGCAAGAAGGGGGGAGCCCGGCAGTCACAAAGAGGCAGACACGCTGCTGACACCTTCCAGCGTCAGAGGAGCGGAAAGCGAGATCATTGCGAATGGGCAGACACGTGATAGCCCGGACTCTCAAGTGCATTTGCAGCAGCACAGAGGCTCTAGAATGAATTGCCTTGAGTCTTTGGCTGCTGCCATCGCTGCTGTTCCTCCCGGACTCGAAGTCGATAAGCAAGCAGCACCAGCGGGAAAAGCAAGGATTGACGCGCACCACAGGCATCTACCACGACTGCAAGAGCAGACAGATGCAGAAGAATCGGATTCTCAGCTTCGGCAGGCGCAAAAATTCCTCGAAGTTTTTGCCTCTGGGTGGGCTCATCCGCAACAGCAACGGCAAGCAGTTGTCGACGCCGCGGTGAAAGAGCTGCAAGATGATGTAGCAGCTGAGACAGAGGAGGGCCAAGAGCAAGGTGTTACATTGAAGAGGTCTACAGCCGATTCTGTCCTCCAGCAAGTACCGGCAGCGCTGCAGTTTTTGCAGCAGCTGCAGCACGCTCTGAGCGGCAATCGTGTACGTAGCGGAGCTCCCACAGGAGGCACAGTGTCAGAAGAGACAAGCGGTTTAGAAAAGAGGCCTTTCTCACCGCCCGCCTGGAGGTCTGACAGGGAATGGAGCCAGCTAGGTGAGCAAGAAAATTTACACCAGCCGGAGCAAAGAGGAATCAACGATTATAATCCACTGCCCAATTACAGACGCAGAAGCGGTGCCATGTACGACTCTCCAATCAACAATTCCTCAGCAGCTGCAGTTGCTGCCGCAAGAAAGCTGCTCACGCGCGATCACTCCACCCTAATGGACCTTGCAAAGCTGCTTGAGAGTGAAAACAGCAGCAACGTTTTGAAAGCAGCAACGGTAGCTTCATTCGTGCACAGTGCGCAGCGCGGCAGTCTGCTACGTGGGCAGAAAGAATCGGAGACTGTAGTCCGTAGTAACATGCGCGGCGACACCACGGACTGCGCCGTCAACATTGGAAGCGGCACCGGCGGGGGCGAGAGCAGCCTCTCTATCGGTAGTAGGGTAGGGAGAGCGGCAGAAGCGGAACGGGAACTAGGAGATCAAGCTGCAGTTCACCCTATGGGTGGTGATGCTTGCAGTGGCAGTTCTTTGTCTTATTCTTACCCGTACAGGGTAGCCGATGGACCACCTGGTTGTGCACTCCAAGGACCTAACAGCTCTATGACGCCTTACAAAAAACCCGGCGCAACAGATATGACAGCGGCATCAACAACCACGGAAGCAACATGCAATTGGGGGACACGTTCAGACGCCTATCCTCTTGCACCTTCGGTACTGCATGAGCAAGAAAACACTGTCGCCTTGTCAGAGGAGCTGTCACAGCGACAGCACTTGCTGCAGTTGTCCTATGCTACAGACTACGAAGTAGCGGAGACGAAATCGCCTAACGAACGGCAGCAGTGTACCGGTGCAGGAGTGACCCAGCATGTCCGATCGCGCATGGTTCAACGGCAGCAGGATGGAATAAAGGTAGCTCAACATCATCTGCAGCCGCAGCCGCTGCCGCAAGATCACCCCCATGCGTTACAGCAGACTGCCGCTCAGGAGCTGCTGGGACGGCACGCACTTGAACTTCTGCGTTGCGGCTCTGACGCCTCCGGAAAAAGCATTCGTCCGCACGGACAGTTGCCAGGGGACCTGCTGCAGCACCAGGAGTCCACGGAAAACGCGTGTGAAGCGTTTGTTGCCCATGGCATGGACGCGGGTGCTGCTTACAAACCACTGCAGGAATGCGGGACTGATGAAGCTCTTTCGCAGCATCGGGGAAATCTCAGGAACACGTTTTTCGATTCGTATGTGGAGGGACTAAAACAACGGTATAATTATTCGTGAATGTCATGATGAAATGTTTGTGCGTTGGTTCATGATGGGATACCGACCGGCAACAGTAATAACGTGTTTGGTATCAGGGAACCTGACGAACTGGCGATCGTGCTGATACTCGCATGCGTAGCTCCATCCTATGAGCAAGAGCATTCCATATACTTTGTAGCGTGTGAGCTTCGCAGCGTTCAAAAACAATTAACGCGTCCTGGAAGGGGGACACCTTTCCTTTTCGTAGAGCTATCAGTCAGAGGAGAACATACACTCAGGTGTCCGTTATAGGCGGTATTATTCTTTACATACGACTTTCGCCGTCAGTAACAGTGTAAGAGAGAGACCCACATTCCCCGTATGCGAAGCGTGAAGGCTGGTGGGAAATTATGTGAAGGAAGGGGAGTAGCTTGTGTGTGCGTAGACGAAATATATCCCTGGCATGGGTGCCATGCGTATTCACCGTGTCATTGAAACATATTATACAGTCTGGGCAAGCTGCAGGAGCCGTTAACGGGATGTATTCGTTCGACAAAACTTTTCGAAAGAGGCTTGGGACCAGGAAATGTTGGAGCAAAACGCTACGCCTGTTGTACACGCCCCCCCTAACGGCTGTATGTGTATGCGCCCACAGACCAGCTCGTACGTATGTACACGTACAGTTTAACTTTGTTCTATGATCAGTGCTTTGTATGTGGACGTGCGGACGAGGCACTTATTTTACGCGTGCGCATATATGTGTGTACGCGAGAATGTTTGTACACTAAGAATAAATTCCCATGAGTACGCGTCGACGAAAGTGCGTATACTTCATTCTACTTTTGGTCTTCGAAATTTACACGCATTTTCGTTGTTGAAGTGTGGCAGAATCCTCGCCTTGGCCGCTGTGGGATTCTTCTCATCGCGGGAAGAGGTTCAAGGCTACTACCACTTCTTAACTGCAATAATTTGTGTCAATAAATTTGTGTCTTCGATCATACATCACCCATTCCGTACGTACATCTAGACACCCTGTGGAGCACTCCTTTGTACCGTGCGAGCGCTTGTCCCAGAGTGACCATTTACGCCAGTGCGAACCTTTCTGTGGAATTCGTTTCTTGAATCTGCCGATCTATACACTCGTCTCCCGTCTTAAAAAGTTAGCAGCGGTCTAGGATACAGTCAAAGGGTATACGTTTCGGCCCCAGCTACCCCGTAGACGGTTGGGATATCTATGAGGGGATTTGCTCTGAGGACCGATGAAACTTTGTGTTTAATATGCACGTGTATGCGTGTACGCCAAAGCGGGTCCGCGTCCATGTATGTGGGCCCCACGTACACGTGTATCTAGAAAAACCCTCCACTGAGGTACGTCTGCAGGCCATCCTTCTCGCCAAGCGGCCGGCTACCGTCCTCACGGGGCAAGAAGTTCTCGGATTATGTCTGCATATTCAGACTGTGGGAAAGTCTGACCTCCGATGGCTTCAGCGTGTAATTCTATTTGTCGTGGGGACTCTGTTTCCCGCAGCGACGTTCCCAGTTCTCTGTGGTGTATCGCTTTTCCAATAATGAAAATTATGTGTTGTACCATGAGTCTCCACCTAACAGAATTCTTTGTCGGCCTTGTCGGCTTACAGTGCCTTCTTCATTATGTATTTGTGTTTGCTTCGTTTTCCCGTTCTTCTCCACACATTCAGAAGCTAAATGATGTGCATTTGTCCATGACTATGGTAGTCGGTCGTATGTAAGCGCAGCACATATTTTATAGTTTGTTAGTGCATTGCGCAGGTTCTGGTACCTACATATGAACAGCCGCGTGCGTGGATCATGTCTTACCACATGGGGGAGGTCAACTGTAGTCTCCCAGTTCTCACTTCGGGTCGATGATACTCCGCGTGTAAGTCTTATTTCATCTAGCGCCTACTGCACACGTATGATGTTCAATGTCGACAGAAGGACGTATGTGCTAGAGAGGTTACTACTCCTTGTCCCTTTCCTGATAAGAATAAATTCTCCTTCGGGTCGGTTATCTACGCAGCAATGGCGCACTTATATACTCGCACATTTCTCGTTTCTCGATTACATTACATCTCACTCATGTGCCTCTTCCTAAGTCATGCCTTATAGATACACACTGACATTATGTGTTCCTTTCAAAGACTGGAACAGAACAAGACCCGGGGGGGAGTGGCATTTGTTGGAGTTTGTTTCTGACTTGGATAAGGGTTGTGCATCCTGTATCATAGCGTGGTGATACATTATTTTGGAAGCGACTTGCGATCAGTCGCACGCTGTGTTGACATGTCTTCCAAATACTCTTGAAGCAAATGTGCTGCTTGACAGTAACATTGTCCTATATTGGGGTGAAAAGACTTTGACAGGATGTTTTCCTGCGCTAATGTACAGAAGCCATCAATTCCCAGTTAGTGCCACCATGTTGTTGCACAACATATTGTTGTGGCAGCCTTGGACTGCCCGCACGGGCAGCACCCACAGAAAAGTGTTAAAAATGGTTGTATGCGTTTTCAAACCGTGAAGTGATACTCACTTGTCCATACTGGTTAGCGTCCCCCGCTGAGCTCCACCGCAACAAAAATTGTAGTAGTGATTCAACGTAGCGGGCGGTGCAAAATGAGTGAACAGACCGACGAGCCTAGACCTCACCGCTGAAGGCCCTGCTTTGGGGATACGGCGTAGTGTGCGACTTTGTTACCTGCCGTAGAACGCTTCTGTGTTGACATGCTCATTTTCGTTCTAAAGTAGAACAATCCTCCGATGAATCGATTGAGGGTAACAGTGTCCAAACCACGGAGGGATCTAAGGGTCCAAAATTCTTTCGGGAAAGGGATGTCATTTGGCGTCGTATTTTCAGAAAATAACTGAGTATTTTATTAGGGCACACCTGCACCTTGTTTAGACTAATGATACGAATGAATTTCACAGACCTTGGCAGTGTATGTCCAGCGGTATTTTTTCCCTGCCAATTTATGACGTCCTGGGCGATAAGAACAGCCTGGATTGCAAGCCACAGCCAGTGCCGGAAAAAAAGAGGAAGGCAAGATCTGCCGACAACGACTTAGAGTTTCCAGCGATGAGGAAATATAGATAGAGACCTAAGACAAACTCATACCAGACGTTGAACAAGAGAGTTGAAGTAAAGGGTGATGTTCCATACAGAACCATTCCATGGAAAGCCAGACAGGGGAAGTGAAAGACACTATCTTTTACCAGGTAATTAGTTGTTAATCAGTCAATGGTTAGTGAAGGCACGCCCTTCCCGGAATGTGGCTTTCCAGGAGACAACGTCTCAATAGTGTGAAAAAGTTGATTATCTTTTGGAAGAACCTAGGCAGTATTACATTCGATTGAATCTATCAACAGCAGCAACGGTTGTTGGCACTGGCTACCGCAGAAGTGCAAGTTTTCTTAGGGAAGGACTTGTCGAAGCTTGAAAGGAGCGAACAAGAACTAGTGAACAAGTCATATAAGGGTTACGTACACAGAAGTGGGCTACGTGGGAGGCTACGCGCAACGCAAGCATAAGGCTCTAAACCTTTATACGGCTGCAGCACCTGTCCGATGTTCCACATGGACAAAGCCAAAGAAACACGAAAATCTCTAAGGAGCTCCAGCATCGGCCAGAAGGGCGTGAAAGCATTGCATGTCAGCAATGTAAAAGAATGAGTCGGATGCCTGAGTTGACATAAAATAGGGCCTCGAGCGAAACGTCAGTGTGTTGACATTGAAACGTAGTTGACCGTCACCTGTGAAGACGTTGTTCCTGAAATTTTCGACATGCAGGTAAACTCCCACAGGTTGAAAAAGCAGAGACACTCTACAGACAAGTTCGGCTTCTCG
>CATKUM010000316.1:0-52981 GCA_949786405.1 Onychomys arenicola | reverse complement strand
TGCTGCTGTGGTGTCGAGCAAGCTCCCTTCCGTCAAACGACGGCAATGACCGACGCGGTTGTCGGTTGCCGCGGCACGGGGAGATCTCTACACTTGTGAGCCCTCGGGCGGCGTCAGCGGGAGTGTTCGTGTGCTGTGCCAGAATGAGAACCGCAACTGCTGGGACTGCATCTTCCATTATACGCACGGGAACACGCTAGAACTGAAATAATTCTGTGCTCTTTCAGCTCCTCGTTAGGCGTCCCATGTGTCTCCTACTGCTCGCGGTCTTGCTGCTGCTGCGTGAGCGCCATCTGCTGTAGCTGTTGACGCTGCAGTTCCTCCAGCCACAGTCATTGCTGCTCCAGCAATTGCTGCTCCACCTGCTGGGTGCGCGTCCGGCCGTCATGCGGCGGTGTTCTGGCTGTTGTTGCGACCCGCTGCTGCTTCTGCTGCAGCCAGCTTGTTAGCACACGGATCCTGCTGGCTTGCGGGAGAACGGGGGCCTGTAGCGATGCGTATCGTAGTTAGGGATCTACTGTCACGGACATATTCTGCTGAATGTGAGACATTCTGAGTACTCTGAGAAGTGCGGACCTGTGCATCTTTTTCAAAGTATGGCATCACCATCCAGTACCCTTTCATTCGACGAATGTGAAATCTTCGCTCTCACATGCTGAGCTCGCCGTGTTGCATAGAAATCTACGTCGAACAAAGCTCTTCAGCCTCTACTTTCGCCGTGGTGTGCAGGATCTTATTCACTGACGGGCAGTGAACTTCTTTCCTGCGACCCCCTCATTACGATATACTTCTCCACTAATATGATAACCCCCCCCCCCACACGTGTGTACACGGATCCGTTGGCCCGTATAATCCGTTGTTCTTTTTCTTTCGTATAGGGCGTTGTAGAAGGCCCACGATACATCTAAACAGGGACATGCTGTGCCCTCGCAGCTATGTGAACTCTGGCTTTTCAGTGTGTTCCGTTTGAGTACACTTGTATGCAGCGTGACGCTCGTACATTGTAACTGGTGCTAACGCAAACGGAGGCTACATGTTGGTAACCACCCGGCAGTTATCGTTAGCACGTGTACTGACTCGTATGATGAAAAACAAATATCCTACGACTTTCTTGGTTACTCACGTTAAGGCACTGGCGCCGTATATGTTGGCTGCACG
This sequence comes from Onychomys arenicola, assembly GCA_949786405.1. Taxonomy (NCBI): domain Eukaryota; kingdom Metazoa; phylum Chordata; class Mammalia; order Rodentia; family Cricetidae; genus Onychomys; species Onychomys arenicola. Next base: position 51,823 of record CATKUM010000316.1, on the reverse strand, counting down.
TCCTCAAAACACATACGGGTTGTACACCACATGTACGGATATACATTTTCGATTCTCCACCCAAAACATTTGTGAATGTGTGTGTAATTGTGGAGGTGCGTATGCAACTTCTGTCGCTCACACTTCTGCAGTGGAAAGAAGAAGAACCCGCAACTGATTTAGTCACCTACACGAGGATAAGGAGCGTTGTGTGTATACCGTTGTAACATTAGAAAAAGATGTGTGTTACTCTGCTTTGAAAAGGCGCATGTATCCGCGAAGGCTTCTGTGCATCATAATATGTGAACGGCATGTTCTCTTGTGATGTGCATGCAAATGGATGCTTGTCTGGGCGTCTCGCCAACGTACGACAAAAGCACGACTTGAAACGACTCCACACTGCCGAAGTCATCACGTGGCGTCCACATTTGAGCACGACGGTCGGGAAGAAGTGTAGGAACTGTGGTAAGAACTTTGAGCGGTCAAGACAGCAGCGGAAGTAGTTTCTGCTTTTAGTCGATAGGATACATGGTAACAGCGACACGTCACGCAGCTAGCTGCTTCATAGTTAACTTTGGAAAACGCACATCTCCATCGTATGATCTAGTGTCTATATATCTTCATTTGTCTTTGTTGTCATCGGCAGCGTTCTGCATGGACGTTTGCGTTAAAATTGTGAACAAGTACTGCTATACATAACAAATGTGCCCCGTCCCCTGCCTACGCGTATGGCTTTGAAAGTTGTTGAGAATGATGTGTCCACCTCTGCGTATATTCAACCCCGCATCGTGTTTCTTTCGCTTTCTGGAGACAGCTGTGTGCACGGACACCTGCGGTACGCGGTTACGTGAGCCAGTTCATACACACATATTACGTACCTACACCATCTGAACATTTTTCATCGCGTATTATGTCACACTGACAGTAACTGCCGGTAAACAGGCGGAGTCAGGATGAAGTATTACCCAATCTGCTGACTACGCAGCATCAGAGAATGCTAAACTCGTTTTGCACAACCGGTGACGCTGACCTGCAGCTCTTAAATCCGCGTATATGCACTTATGCTGTATCTATCGAATTATACATAAATTAACACTTGGGAGGACGACGTATGGTAAGGGCGAGCATTGCCTGTCCGTAACTGTGCGCGGTGTGTGTGGACGTGTACATGCCTATTTCACAGGAACGCTGGCCCCCAGGTCTCATGTTGTAGGTGTATGTCAGGTCGGCTGCAGGTCGGCTCTGCTGCCGTTCAATAACTCATGTGTGTTCCTCCGCTGGCTTTCACGATGAGACTGCTGGCCGCGCGTATGCCCACTCGTCTCCGATACAGAAGTAGCTCTTCAGATTTCAGTAAAAGACGTATCAACAACATACTGGAACGATCCAGTGCTCGAGATGTTACAGCTGCAAGCGAAGGAGGCGAACTCGGCAATGGCAGGCAATGGCAGAGGGAAACATCTGACAAAGAGACGGCCTGCTCAACGCTGTTCAACCGGTACATACGATTATGTTCACATGTGCAGAGTTTCACAGAGAGACAGATGTACATCATGTACATCTAGAACGGAAGAGAAATGCGTAGAATAAAGGAGGAGCATAACGTAGTCACCTTCGCACGTGATAGATGTGTGTGTACTGCAGAAAAAACAATGTGGTATAGATGATGACGTGCGTTCAGTGGAAAGCTTGTGCACACCAAAACATGTTTTTCTCTCCCTACTTCGATTAATGAGTGTTATGTAAACATCATCTTACATACGGATGCACCTGCGTCGTCCTTTTTGTCTTTGACTGACGCGTGCACATGTACACGCGCATACACAGTTTCTAGGTAGGCATGTTCCTCTCTAGTTCTGTGTAAAATATGATTTGGCTTGATTCCCGATTTGTAGAAACGTCCGAAGATCTACCTTCGTACATTTGTATCACCCTCACTCGCACCCTGTGCAAGCGTGCGATGCGTAAAACATCTAGCGTGTAGTTTCCATCCAGAAGGTACGGCGACCTACCAGAGAAGGCGTTTTTTATGCATATCTCTCTGAGAGGAAGATATCCCACTTCTAATTGGTAAACATGTGTACACCTATAACTATGGGTACACGAAGGTTTACTAGCAACATCCATGTGAATCGCACAAATTATCGCCTTGTATGGGCTGTTCTTGTGCACGCAAATGTTTGATTTAATTCGCCACATGTCAGGGGACTGCAACATTTAGGTGCTGCTGTTGTTTGTTTGACAGTGTGTCTGCTGAAGTCATTTCACTGCCAAATATTTCAGCGAATTGTTCTTTCTGCAGGCCTTTGCTGTTCTCTCCATCTGCCTCACCCTGCCGCCGCTGCAAATCCGATGGCAACACCAGTGCTCCTCCTTCTGTTACAGATGGTGTTCCTTTTCCTTCGCGCTACAACCTGCGATGCTCTCGGAGCAGCAGCATCAGCGCCATGGACCCAGCAGCTGCAATGCCGTTCCGTCAGCCTTCGCTGTTTGTCGGTGCACCCCATAAAGCATACTGTGACTGTGACCTCTTCTGTTCGACTTTCTGTTCTTCCCCTCCGGGCGATGCTTCTCCTTCGTTCAGCACGGCGTCGGCTGTGTCTCTATTGCGTCCCCTAGCTGGTGTCCCTCATGCTACTTCTCCTGTTGACTCCGCTGCTGTCCCTGCTATCGCGGCCTCCGCTGCTGTCACTGCTGCTCCATCAGCAGACTGCGGCACTGGGAATTTGTTCAACGTTGATAATTCTTGTATTTTCCTCCGCGCTCCTACTGAGAGCTATCATGCCTATGATGCTCTGGCAGGTTCTGGTGCATTTTTACCTATTGCTTCCGCTGCTGCTGTCCCTGTTGGTCCTGTTAGTCGGCATGTCTTATGTTGCGAAGAACGGGCTTCTTCCTTCTACACGGCACGAGTCAAGCCGATGTCTTCATTCCCCTGCAGCGGTCACTGCTTTCGTTCTCCATGTCATTCGCTCTCACAGATGGAAGATAATAGGAGAACAGCCATGTTTTGTTCAGTTAGAAGATCAACTGCTCTTCCAGGAGGACCAAAGAGAAACGGAGTTATACCTTTAGCCTCCTGTATTTGCTGTTTTGCCTCTTTCACTACAAAGTACGACAGTTTCATTGCTCCTAGCAGGTGCACTAGTATTTTCTTTATGTCTGATGATGCTCTCATTGCAACATCTCATATATATACGAGGAAGCTCTCGCGTGCATTCTGCACCTGCAAGCGGCCGAACGCCTTCTTCGGCCCCCTCCACAAATCTTCGTCTCTTTCTTCCTTCTCCACATTTCACCCGGCCCATCTACACTGGGCTACTGTAAATGCCAGACAAGCTTTCCTGCCTGCAGTATCAGCAGGCAGAGCGGCCTTCTCTACCGCTGTTGCTGCATCTTCCTTTGACATATTTCAACGTCTAAAGGACCCGCCAGATGCGCAACAGCAGGACGACGCAGAAGGAGCAGCAAGGGGGAAAAAGCGCAAGCCTTCTGCCCGAGTAAGCTGAGCCTTCAAGCATGCGGATACATATCAGGACCTGTACGTAGAGTTACACATATTCATAGAGATTGAGATGATATGTTCACCCCGTGTCTGTGTCATTTTCCTCCTCTTTCCGAACTAACAAGGAGCTAAATGGAGCAGGGGAAGCAGTGGATTTGCGATTTTTCCATAAAAGTGCAGACAGCAGGATCAAGCCTGTACACTTTCTTCCATATCACTCGAGGTACGCGCAGACGTACGCGTTACACAGACATGTTTGGAACGTTTGGTGGATCATGCCCTTGTCATTGGAGCTGCGAGGAAACAAACGCAGCAGCAGTATATGCGCAGACAAGAATTACTTCTCTTCGGTACAAATGGCAGCTACGCTTTCTTAAGGGTACTGATCTGGTGGACACAGCAGGGTATAAATGGGCGTGGCGCCGCCGGACGCACTGGGGATGCAGCAGGAGTAGATCGCTACCTTTACTGAGGGCTCTGTGAATGCCGAGATAAACTAGAGGTGCTGCGTTCAGAATCAGTAAAAATACTTATACAAACAAGATTGTAGAGTCCTGTCCATTATAGCTGTACCTGTGTACACATGTATACTGTATGCGCACGTATGTATATATATATATATATATATAGAGAGAGAGAGAGAGAGAGACAGAGAAAGAAAGATCCGTGCCTGAGGGGCCACTACTGTTAAGATCAACGAAGATGGGGCAAAAGAAGATGAAGAAGGATACTGCAATGGTGTGAATGTATATGCACTACATTTATATAGCTGCGTGATCGTATCTTCATGGAGAACGAGGGACACCCTAGATACACGGGTATTGCCTATGTTAGACTTCGAGTGAGTGCTTCATCAAAGGCAATGAAACAGAGGATGCGCAGAAGCGGAAGAGAAGAATATTAGGTGAAGCCGGAGAGAAGCCGCGGTTTGAATATATATAGGTAGGTAGCGACAGACAACGCTGAGTGTGTGGCGGCAAAAATATTGATGAAGTTGCGATATGACAAAGGAGGAAAGAAAAGTAAACAACAGAGTGGAAGACTAACTGGAGCAACTTGAGGCCAAGCCAACGTGTATACGACAGAGCAGCGGGACGCTGCGTAAGCGTTTGTATATGAAAGTCGTGGACGAGCTTTTTATCTTCACGTACATGTACGTAGAAAAGCAGGACGTAGCACCGAAGACGAGGACAAAAAGGCACATGTTTTCGAGCCGTATGCGCGAGTAATAAGACACGGTGATTCTGAGCTGTTCAGCAAGACCTAGGCGGTTTTGATATTTATGTTACATACGTCCATTATATACGGCCAGGGAAATCTTCCTCCGAGCATGTACGTGTAGACGTAAGGTAGTTCATGGGTGTCTCTGGAGTATATGTGGTTGTATACAGAGATACCGGTTGATTGTGTACAAGTGTATACGCCTGTGGGCAGGGATGTACATCTGTATATAGACGTAAGCACGCGAGGGCATGGAAAGGGCATGAAGCTCAAGAAGAGATCTCAAGACACAAGCGCAGCAGAGACGAGTATGTATACGCGAAGATAATGTATCTCTTGTAGCTGTGAAGATTTCATATACGTATGTGCATGGTCTTGGCGGCTACCGACGCGCATCAGGCATTAATGCCACCCTTGCCACACAGAGGTGGATTTCTCCGGGAAAATAAAGAGCGACAGCCACCGATGGGCGGTATTCACGAACCGAAAATTGGTGAGAGTTTGAAAATTAGTGGAAGGCAGAATCAAAGACAACGTGTAAAGATCTCGTTGTACTAATGGAACACAGAAAGACACACACAATTCTCTTTGGTGGAACTGTTATCATGAGAAATAGAGGGTTGTCAGAAAGGCGTGATCTCTCTCATACGAATGCACGCTTTTCGCTGTTTCCCATGTGCACCAGCCGTCTTGCTGCAACCGCAAGCACTACTTTACCTGTCGCTACTGCTGCTGCAGGGCTGCTACGGGGCTGCTGCTGGTGTGCTCCCTGCGATACTCAGGTCTTGCGACTGGTGGATGAAATTATGAATCTGACGTTAATTGAAGCTGCCGATCTCTGCGACCTATGTCAGGAGAAACTCGCGGAGCGATCTGGAGGTGACATACATCAAGTGTGACCCTCTCATCAGACGTTTCCATGGACTGTTGTAGACTGGACTTAAGCACATAAAAACTTACGTGTCGCAGATAATAGTGTCTTAGGAGGAACTCCTAGTTGTGTCGAATCTGCAGGACGCAGACATACGCCCGCGCAGGACACGTGTTTTTGTTCACGCACAGATATGCCGATATTTGTATATACGGTTGTCCACTATTATCTCCTTATACACCTCGCTCTGACATCTCGCGTTACTTTATGCAGTTGCCGCCTATTCCGAGAAAGCGCGACTTCGCTGGTAAATCCTTCCCCGCTTGCACTACTGGTTATTTGGAATCTTTTCTTGCCCTCGGTGAACAGCGAACTAAACGCGCGTTCTTCTCACTTGTCCGTGCATGAGACATGCCGGTAATCCTCCACATGCTTCTTGCTGCGCTCAACATATATCCAGACTCGTAGATGTGATAACGTACGGGAATCGCTCCGCTACTATTCGATGGCTCCCTTCTTTCGTAAAAAAAATTTGGCTGTGATTGGACTGTTGTGCACGTGGCTATTCACGTTTCTCTTCTGTATACCTAAGATATTCAGGTGCGGAGTCGTACACATTTCCGGTTAGTCCGAAGTCCGCCATTGAAGTGCCCTTCATTTCCTGCTTATGCTTCACAAACGAGAAGTCCCGACTTGAACGGAAGTAATAACCATACATGTTCTTTTTTTCGTGTCTTCCGCATCCGCAGGTGAATATGGTGAAACGCTAAGTCTGGTCATGCATGTGTTGTCAGAATGTACGTGTTCCTTACATCTGGCGAGAATGTAAACTATCAATGTAAAATTTTGTAAATGCGCCTACATGTTCGTTATTATGAGAACATAACCGCCCGCCTCTGTGGATCGCTGTGCTTGCTTGCTGACTAATGTTCTGGAGAGCCATTCACAGCGATGACGTACACGAGTTGCTGTCTAAAGCGGCGACCCGTCCAGCTGCTGTTTTGTAATGCTGCGAGTTCCTGCTGCTGACGTTTGTTGTTCGTCCTGGTACCTCTGCGCAGGACCCACCTTCAATGCGTCTGCTGCTGCAGGACGCACACCGTTTCCCCACCCTGCTGCCATGTTCGCAGGGATGGCCATGCAAGGCGCGATACCGTGAGCGAGCTTTTGCCAACATCCATAATTCACCGTGCGCGCCTCTGTGAGATTAAACAGATAGTAATATATATATATATATATATATATATATATATATATGTATACATATATGATGTGAGTGCCCCGTAAGGCGTGCGCAGTTCGAGCAACCATGCACCTTGGGCGTTTATGTATGCGCTATTGAACACGTTTGTGGCTCATGATATATATTCAGACAGTTGCACATACATCCTCCAACACCTAGCTTTCAAACCAAGTGGCTGAGGCCGCGTGCGGCCTACGGAATCGTATGCCTTTAAACGGCTTTGCCCTTCGTACTTATTTGGACAGTGTATGCCCCGTACTAGTGGAAGAGACAGGAAGCAACATTCGAAAGCTGCATACAGGGCGCCGTCAATTGCGTTGTTACTTCGAAGATTCTACAGTTACCAGCCGCAGTGCACTCCAAATATATATATTTCTGTATATGTACAAAGAAGGCACATCTAGAATTACAGACGACGGTTTGATGCAAGTGCAGCCAGCAGAGATATATGGTGTGCTGCTGCATTATTGGGCGCTATACCCCTAGACGCCACACTGGCACCGGCAAATCTTCTGAGCTAATGAAAACATCGACCAGAACCGGACATGCTTCGTTTTCATGCGACGAGGCAGTTTGTCACTCGCGACTTTCACAATATATAAACTTTTTAATTCTTCTTTGTCTCATCATTCTGCTTATATACATATGTATATACATCCATGTATACACATACATACTTTTAAGTAAATCTGTGTGTATATCTGCATTGTCCTAAATGCACCATCAGTGAGCAGTAGGGCGTCCGAGGCACGTGCAGTACAAGTTGTGGGAAAATCGGAGAATTATCATCAGAGCTCAGAGCTCAATCAATGGTAGAAAAGTAGAGCATAATATGATGTAGGCAAACTTGATACGTCGTTAATCTCGCATGACGTGTGGCTAAACTGTGGTGCAAGTCTGGGAGGTGTCGAGTGCTGAGCGAAACAGCTCTGTATCGATAAAATGTGTAAGCAGGCGTATGAATTTGGTTACAGAGCTGAGACCCATTGAAAGAACGTGTGGAAAGAGAAGGGTTAAGCTCTTGTGTATTCATGTATTCATATCCAAGCAGCGGTAAGAAGAGAACGTTGGCGTACGTGTAGCGCGTGTGCACGATATTCAATGTAAGACTCATGTCTATATATGTCTTAATGAATGGCGGAATAGTGACGCTTCTTGACATGGAAAGATATGTGAAGTATGTGGATACTGATGTAAAGCAGCACGCACCAACAGTTGTGAGAAGCAGCCATCTGTTATATCAAGGTATACATACATTGCATGGGGGAAGGAACACGGTAACACGTGAATATTAGGAGATACGGATATCGCTCATCCGTTCTTGTTCAGCACATTGACAACTTTTTTGAGTGGTGTTTGTTGATTGGCCGCTACAGAACAGCAATACCACCCATGGGTGTAGCACCAGTAGCGGCCTCTGTGCCAGGAGTAGGACAGCCCGGTGGAGCCCAGACCGAGTCGGAAGCTTCAAAGCCCTTGAAAAGTGAGATGCTCTTCTTCCCGTACTGCCCCGCGCAGAATACTTCTCGTAGGTACACTGCAGATAGAAACGCAGTGAATGCAAGTGATGCCAGAGTTTAAACGAGTATCTTTCGAGCGGTATGCAACATTTTTCTGGTAGTCGGGAATAGGCAGGTAGGGAAGTTTGAAGCGGAAGGTGTTGCTGCACGCGAACGTATGTGCACACACACGCTCAGTAGGTGAAGCGACCTGTGCGTCATCGGTGCTGTTCAAGAATGCGTGTGGACTTGTGCGTAGCTATAGGTCTGTACTTGAGTAGATGACTATACGTGTTTGTAATGCAGGTGTACGTACTACACGTGCAAATGCACACAAGTATTATTTAGGGCGAGTAGAAACTGCAACCCACTTTTGCACCGGGAAATCTATCCGTCTGTATATGATCTATATATACGCGCGATTGTCAGGTTTTTAACGGATTAGAATATACTTCGACCCGTGCACACTTTGTGTCAAGAGGGTGAACGCTTTGTGAATGCGTAAGTAACAGATATCGTTCGGAAGTGCTGGGATTCGGATGGGGCTCGAATTTGCAGCTACATTCTGGGTAGATCCAAACTACATCTACAGTCCAGCACTCACACTTGAAAACGTGCAGGATACATGTAAGTAGATGATGATATTAATGTAGAGGGATGTCATTAGGGAAAGGGCGAAGCAAGTTTGCCGTAGATGCAGTGCGACCAACAATGTTCCTGTGTTATGTTTTCTCCATGTGCAACTGTTGTATGTCAAAAAATGCTTTTCAATGTTCTACGTCTATTATTCATCGCAGAATCGGAGAAGAAGGATGAAGCGAAAGCCACATTTTCAATAAAACTTATGGGTTTCGATGCAGCAAAAAAGGTTGCCGTTGTCAAAGAAGTTCGCGCTATTACTGCATTAGGGTTAAAAGAAAGCAAAGAACTGGTCGAGCAGGCACCGAAAATATTGAAGAAAGGTATGTGAGTATTGCTTTTGCTGCGACTAATGGGATTTCTCAGTTTTTTTTCCGAGAACGTCAAAGAGGGTGACGAAAGCAGAAATTTAGCATAGGAAACCAGCACTCACCGTGAGGATATTTCCACATTCACATATGGTTTCACTTTTATCAAGGAGCACATTTGCTCTCTTGACGTACAACTTGGTAGACTGGTGCATATTGTTCCGTACTACTCGTAGTTCATTCTTGTATTTTAAATACACAGGTGTAAGACCGCAATCTTTTCATAGTGCACGGTGTAAGTGACACGACGGATCCTTAGGCAGTACGTGCCTACGCAGAGACTGCGAGCAGCTTCTTAGACCACTACTTTTTTTTTTGTGGGGGTATGCGCACGCCCACGTAAACCGGAAGCGGCACTCCTGCACACTCAGATTCTGCCAAGGTATCACATATGCATATAAAGCAACAAGCAGGTGCAAATGCAGTTGTTCAGATTGCGAGGAGGCTCTAAACAAGTATGCAATATAGCAACTGCCGTGGAACGTCGCCAGCCTTGCGAGGTCAGCGGACATGCGCCTGTCTGCACACTCTGTGGGATGTGCCAACGGACACGTGCTCGAACGTAATTAAGTTTCTGTATGTTTATATGTTTATTAGGTGGTCCTGGCTATATTGCTTTGAATTGAATCCTTACGATTTAATTCCTGTTGAAGATACGAAGTTTTTAACGCCGTCGCGTGCCATGGTCCCTCCGTTTGGCGAGGAACACACGTGCGAATTTGTCTGTTACGCGTACTTTCTGGTATTTTCTTCAGCTCGTCCGATGTCTTTTGCTGCGAATATTTTATGCCCTGCATTCCTGTCATTTGTGATCACCTCGATTTTCTTTGAATGTTGACAGGCGTTCCCGCTGCTGACGCAGAAGCTTTGAAAAAGAAGCTAGAAGCAGCAGGAGCCCAGGTGGCGCTCGAGTAGCTGGATTCTCTCAAGGGCGCCGAGGTAGTCACGCAACAAAGAATATTGGGAAGTACGTTGGTAAAAAACGAGGGACCAAACACTGACTTCCTCTGAAGGGTTACCACGCAAGGCAATGTGTATTTGCAAGAGGATGCACATATGTTTGAGGATGACGTAAATCGTCAGTGTGCGTGTGTGGATGTGGGAGTGCGTGGTTTCTTATAAAAGCGCAACGTGTAAGACAGTTCACGATGATGCCTACGGACTCCTTAGTAGCCTGTTTTATTTACATGCGCGTTGTTTGCGCCTCATGAGGTGGCGGTAACGTCATTTTTGCGACAAAGGGAGTTGCACGTACGCAGCGTATACCAGAAATTCCTTCAGTGCTCTTCAAAATATTTCCGTGAAGGTTGTTCACTAGGTAGTATGCCGCAAACCGTACCCGGCTATCTCTTTTCCTTTTCATCTTGCGTCTGGAGATTGCCTGACTTCTACTGAGTCAAACACAAGAGCAAACTGCTTAGTGTACCTCGTCTTGCAAAAATCGGCCGCAGGTGAACCTCCGTTATTTGTAACGCAGTAAATTTCACTTCAAAAGACGGGCACTTTGATTCGTGGCCGTTGAAGCTGGCCACACTGTGATCCCCATATTCAAACTTCAAACATGCTCACTCGTATACACAGCCGGAGTGGCAAACGCTGTACATACGAGACATGACACGAACACATATATAGTGAGTGTTTCCACGTGTGTCCACCGGGGACCGTCCGGTACGTCAGGGTTCATCCTTCCACAGCAGACGGCGACGTGTACCTGAGCGTCTGCACTTGTGCATACTCACGCAGCCCTTAGCGGTAACGGCGGCATAACGTGTCCTTCGCCGTGTCCTGAGGCTGCTAATGCGCGCCGTCTCACACCGCTGCACTGTGCTAAATCGCCCTCTGGATACAACTGTATACCTCACGTGGTGCGACACAACACGCAGTGTCAATAGCTCACTGCCGCCTTTATCACTGAAGCCAGAAAACTAGCCCCCTTGTGTGGTGTGTGCGAGCTGTATACATGAATAACGTATACGTTTGAGTTGTTCTCCGATGGGTCGCAACAATCCTTCTACATTTCAAAAACGTACGATGCAATGTGTACACTTGTCTTCCGACCTATCCACTCTGGACTCTTATCTTCCGCGTTTCAGAGGTGGGTTATCTATTCCCCTCACCAGGATACGCGGTCTATTGTACACTATTGCGGTAACTGGCGAAGAGCACCAATACCAGACCTCTCTGCGTAGCTGTCTGTCTTCGCCTTTGACATTTAACAAACTATGTTCTTTGACGTATTTAGGGCCACTTTGACCTGTCGGAAAACCGGTCCTTCGCTCCACCTGATTCGGCGGTGGAAGACAGCCTCTGCACACACTGCATGAGAACGCAGCTGCAGCGACGTACGAAGACGAGTTAAAGGATGGCATCGCTCCGCCTATGAATATGTTTTGTGCACTACTGCAAGATATTCAATTTGCTTCCCTCCATCATAAATATACGTACGGGGACAATTGAAAGTCTGGCCTGGTACGTACTATCGCTCAATAGAAGAGTGCTTGAGCAGAAAGTCATCCGCTCCATAATCATGCCCGTCCTTATGATAACCAGTATTTAGGGTGGAAATCTTAAGAGAATTGACGTTCGCCTCCAGTACATTCGATGAGTATATTTGCGCGCGTCCGTGCATGCGTGCAACCGCGGGATCGGCTTTCAAACCTAGTTAGATTCCAAGGAATCAGTATAGGCATTCTTTTAAATCAGCTTTCTCTCTGGAGCGACCGTGTGGAATTGCGCTGCACTCATTGGCTTTCCGTCCACCATTCTACTCAACAACCGTGCGCGTCGCTGTCAATACAACCGTGTCTATGCAATAGTATCTATGAAAACTCATAGAAGCGATGGTTTGGTGTGGAGTCAATCGTGGAGAGCCACTTGCCGAGACCACGCTTCCTTAGGATTCTACATGAGACAATGATTCACCATCGCAGGCGTACTTGAAGGGGGAATATTTTAAGCCGCCTTGCACGTACAACGAATAGGAGAACGTTCACGGTACAAGCTTCCTGCGAAGATGAACAGCATCGCAAAGGGGACGTCAGAGGGTCTTCAGCCTGGTCAAGCAATTAAGTATTCAGGACTGAAAACAGCGACATTCACTTTATTTCTACGTAATCCCTTAGGAACTCTTTCTGGACGTAGCATGATTATCCTCCTGTAGTGCGTATAGGCGGAGAATTTAGCGGAACTCGCCTTGGCTATTTACGGTGGCGGATTGTATTGTAGACAATTAGAGCCATTGAAAAATTGACCTCTATTACTTTACAGGAGAATTTCTAAGACAGCCACCCGGAATGTGGGGAAAATCCCCCGCCATCAGGGCAATGTGTGACGGTTCACGGTCTCCTGGCTGTAACAGTAGATTTTGCCCCCAAAGGAGCGGACCTGACCACTTTGGCAAGATCTATCCATAAACTGATGAGGTGGACTCAACGTTTGGCGAATAATCTCTCTGAAGAACGGCAAATATGGTTGCATCCAAGAATACGACCTCCGAATGAAATTCGGAACGATGCGCGAAGATATGCGCCACAGCACATGAGGGTGGTGCTTCTGCTATGGAGGTTGCCAAGCTTCATCACGTTTGCAGGCACCTCCAGTGAGAGCAGCACATCTTTACTGAACAGACTGGCTTCCTCCAAGACATAGATGTCGGGCGCTGTACGGCAAAGACCGTGGTCAAACACAATACCGTCAAGTAGTGCAGTGGCTTGAAACTTCGCTCCATATTTGTAATGGGGCCGTGAGCAGTGCTGGGTGGCCTGCAGAATTTGGCAGGAGACGCCACCATACTTGTGTACAAATCTCTTCTGGTTTATTATAAGTAGTACACATGCGCATGTTCCCTGTGAGCGTGAGCAGCAATGTAGATAAATTCCCGAAGCTTCTCAGTGAAGAACTGAAAGGCTAAGGAGCCTGTGTACTGGTTCGTGCTTCGCGGTATTTCACGTAGGCACGGAATACGCCACTAGTACACGTGACAATCGATGGCGGCACGAATAGCGTGGTATGTGTTGTACTGACAAATGTCGTTACTTTGCAAACATAGTACGCAGGTCGAAAATACGTTCTTTCATCCGTACAAGCCTCAGATTTGATCTTTGACAGGATTAGGGCGGGGCACGACGAGGCCAGCTTTCACACATAACGTTACTTTATTTCGCACACAATCTTCAGTCTACGCTTGTATCTTCTTCAGGTGCAGAAACGAGCAAAAACCTTTGTAAACGGTGATTCCCTGTACAGTGAGTGACACACGGCCCTCAGAAGATTATGAGGACTGCACTCTAGATGAGCAATGCCTTCAAACAAAAACATGCAGAAAGAACGCTGTCTGTTGACAAGCCTGCTCTTACGTGCCAAACCTGCAACACAAGGCAATAGCACTTCAAACAATTATCATACGGCTTGCACCGTGGTCGGGGCGAGCACTGAACGAGGCCGAAGGCGAGAGACGCTTGAAAGCGCCGGCAACCACACATCGGATACTTCCGATTGCGTGTACCTTCTTCGCAGCCAGGTAGGCGTTTCTTCGCTGATATCTGCTGTTAACACATTATTGTGGCTCAGTCCTACCGATACCAAGTGCAATGCGCAATGCTCCCGCAAGCTGGGAGGGCCACTCTTGCAAGGTGTACTTTCCCCACAGCGTTAGTTACCACGAATATTGAGTGAGTGCTACTACGCCGCCGCCATCAGCTCCCGTGGACGCTGGTCGCGACGGAGTGTGGTTGCCGGCACTCTGTGTACGAATATGTGGCAGGTGACGAGCGAGATGCCTACAGTCGTTTCTGCATTCCGGCTGATAAGCTGCATAAATGCGGGCGGAAAGTACAAATCTGTCTTTGTCTTGCGCGCGCACAGCTGGGTGCTCGCCTGCAGCGTGTAGGTACGATTAAATTTTGATGCAAGACAGCGGCAGTGTACAAGACGCAGCAGCTGCAGCAGCAGCTACACAAGACGCACTGCATACAGTAGCAGACTGGGAGAATGCGCTGCTGCTGCAAGTGGCGTTGCGTTAGCGAATCGAGTTACAGCACCGACAAACTGTTCGAAAGAATGTACGAAGCCGTCTTTTACAGCTGTGCCTGTGGGGTGCTAGGTCAACTAACCTTTGTGATCCACTACAGAGCCAATGAATACACAGCGGCGACACCACCAGTAGCGAACATAGCTGAGTACACCGGTGAAGCCGCGCCAACTGGATCTGGTCAGGATTGCCCCAGGGGCAGGTATTGTACCGATGAAACTGTAGCCGCAGGGGCGATATGCTGCTGCTTGCACTGTGACTGTTGTACTCCTGCGTCACTTGATGCTGCTGATGCTGGTCCTTCCGGGGTACTGTACTGCCGCACGGCTCCTGATGCCGCCAATGCACAGCTGCCGGTGCGCGCGGTTGTTTTGCTGCAGGAGTAGCATGGTGTCTTCTTGTCCTGACAGGGCAAAGAAGACACTGCGCATCTTGACCGTCAGGGTTCACACTGCAGAAGGAAAGAGACGGACGGATTTTTTCTTTTCTCTCCCTGCGAAGATGGGCACTCGCAGTCTCCCAGCTCTTTTTCTGACATCTGGTCTGCTGGAATGTTCTGCTACACTGGTTTGCACCTGAGGGTTATATTTCAGTGATTCTTCAGTTTTGTTTCGTCGTCTTAGAAGATGCTCTTTTGCGTGAATGTCTCATCGTCTTCATGGTGCTGCTTGTCCTCCCGAGAGGCGCTGCACATACACACATCTTTCAAAGACTTGACATCTCCCTCAGCTTCTCCTGTTTTGCTGCTCGACTGTGGTAACTGCGCTTCCGCGGTAGCTCCTCACGTACCTATGAACGAGAATTGGAGTACGAAGATCTGCGGAGGGCCACGCCAGCAGCAGCTGCTGCTGATTCTTCTGATTTGATGCGCGTCTGGACTATCGTAGTGCCCAACACTACTTTTCGGTCGTATGTGCGACGTCCAGTACGTATATCAAGCAGCAATGAACACCTAGCGCCAGCTGGTGACAGTGTAGCGGCAGCAGCGGCGCAGCAGCTCCAGCAGAAGCGCAGCCGCAGCAGCAGCAGCAGCAACAGCAGCACCAGCAGCGCAGCGTATAAAGACGTCTTTGGGCTGTACTGTTTTGGACGCTGGTTTGCTTCGGATCTTAACAACTACTGCAAAAGGCCTTTTCACCGGGAAGCAGCTGCGGCATCTACACGCGCGCAACCCCACGACTTGCTGCGCTGCTGCTGCAGTGGCTGTTGGGGCTTCATCGCAGTTGCTGCTGTCCCTACATCACAAAGAGGAGAATCGAGGCTGCGCCACCCCAGTGCGCGCCTGCAACGTAAAATAATTTCATAAAAACGCGGACCTACGTCGTTTTACTCACAAATCTTTGCATGGAGAAGTAGCTTCCCTTGCGTCATGTACGTGCGCTGCTGCGCGCGCGCACGTTCTGACAGCTGTCTTGACCTTGCCCGCTACTTAACATCCATATTTTCACGTAGATCTTCCAGTTATTCATGTACAAGCCTTTCTACCTTAGATTTACCGACCATATTCTCTGGGAGATTACACACACGCTGGTTTCATGTATACTGCTCCCCGCGGATCTGTACACTGCCATCCCAACTGGCGTGTACCGATACACACACATCCGCATATCCATATATATATGTAGTTCCCTACATATACATAGATCTATACATATTTGTACGAGTGTGCGTCTACAAAGACGGCACTCGTGTTTATTATCTGCGGTTTGTTCGTCATCGCACGCGTACGGTATTTACTTCATGTTCGTGTTGATACCGTACAGGTACGGCCACGTGTCTCTACTTGCCCGCATCCGCGCCTACCCATAGCGTGTATACGACAGGGCGGACGACAGACTATTGCTTGTCACTATAACATTAGTCTTTGTCTGTGTCTATATGGGCGCACACGTTCAGCTTTCCGTCTATATATGTGGAGCGCACGCACGACAGTGTGCACCTTCAGGCGTACACGTATCTGAGCGTGCACATACGTTCACAGATGTACGTATGGGTCAATATGCATACCTGTGCATATATATACGTATATATATTCATGCGTGTGTCGCGTACGTTCCACAGCGAGGGAACGGGTTTTGTACCATAGTCCCTAGCCATTCAGGTTGTGTTAAGCCGCCGGCCGCACCAGTAGACAACACACGCGCGTGTGACCCTACGTCACCTTGTCTCCTTATGAACGTAGATTTCTACATGAATACGACCAACAAGGTGCGCCAACCTGTGAATGGCTGTAACTTGTTTGAATTTAGCGGTGCCCAGCATCTGCGCCGAGCGTGCTGCGTCCTTGTACCGTACAAGTCGTTTCCAGCAGGTGTACGTGTATATTCGAAGTGTTTGTGTCCTCGCAGGTGCCTAGTGCGTAATATGTATGTATGGATACCTTGGCTCGTGGCTGTCAAGAAGGTCATGATTTGCTAGTGTTGACGCCTCGCAAAATTTTCACCATTATTTTCATGGACCCTTTCAATTTTCACAAGTAACGGATAACAGTAGTGATTTTTGGCTTTTGTTAAAAAATGCGTTAGGACGCATAAATTGAGATTTCCAATTTATACATTCCTGAGACCGATTTTTCAGAAGGTAGAGTAGCGGCAGTGTTTTTGTGTCAATTCAAATGTTGAGTGGCGTGCTTGTGTCGAAGCACTTTCTTCGTCCCTCTATTTTGTGTCTAAGTATACACTTGAATATGCGTATATGATTTAAGTTTCACTGTTATTTTAAAAGAACATCTCTGAGGCGTGTTTTCCCAGTCTTTGCATCCGATGCGACACAGATACAGCTACTACAGGCGCAGAGGACGCGCAAATGACAGGAACTCCACAGCAGAAATAGACTGGGAGCTGCACGTGTTGCCGGAGTTGCTGTCTACGTAGCCGCAATATCAACCCCTGCAGCACATGCAGGGCTTGTAACAGTTGCACCAGACACACGTGCAGCCGTGCGGTGAACCAGCGCGGAGGTGGACCACCAAGGGGGCAGTATCGGTGGCATTGACAAGATGCTTTCAGATCAGCAGGAAAACGGTAGCCTATCACGCCTACCCTCTTCTCCACGAGCTGCAGATAGTGTGTCTGCTGCTGTGCTGAATAGTTCATATTTAAGCAGTAAGAGCGCTGCCACCAGCAATAGCAGCAGCTCTGCGCATATTTTATCTTCTTCAGTTGCTGTGACTCTTGCTCCTTCATCTTCCCCGAACTGCCGAAACAGCTCTGCGCTTCCTGCTGCCTCCCGCACTTGTGTCCCCCCGCTGCAACCAACAGCTCTCGCCTCGTCAGCGACAGCTGATAGCTCCGTCTTCATTGCCACAACTCCGACATGCTCAAATGGTGTTTGTTCTTTGGAGTCTCCGCAGAAAGCCACATCCACAGCTTGCCCCGCCCGCGGTGCTACTTCCTCTTCAGGTAGTTCCTTCTGGACTTCCAGATATGATTCCAGACCTCATCTTGAGCCCTACACAAGAAAAGCCGGCATCGACATCACAGCGAACTACAAGACGGCCGTTGCTAGCGTGTGTAACCCCGGCGAATACAGCGTTGTCCCGCCATCTGAATACCATGCAGCTCCTGTCTACAGTGCGGCGTTTAAAGGAGACACTTTCCCAAGCTCTACCGAGTATAGCGCTGCAATCGGCTACGCAGGCCCTGTACCCGACTACGGTGCAGATGCGACTGCCGCCTCGAAGTACAGTGCTGCAAGTACGTCTTCTGTAGCCGCTTCTGGACATACTGCGGAGCAATGTCAGGAGGTATGGCAACATCCAAGACACTTTTCACATCCGCAATGTCAGCCCTACCATGGAGAGATCTGTGCGCAAGAACAGCATCAGTACCTGTTGCAGCCACCGCTGCAAAAGCAGGGACTTCAGCTGACCTCACTGGACGAACGCTGCGACCGGGTGCAGCAGGAGGAGCAGCAGCGTACTCCCTCCACCCTGAACTGCCACCTGCAGCAGCAACGTCATTCGCTGTCCACCGACCAGCAAAGAATTTCGCACGTGTTGGAACAGGGGAACGCATTGCAGACAGAGCAACATTTACAGCATTTGTCTAAAGAAGATAGCAGTGATGTAAATATCTCTGATGAGACACCAGTGGAGCTCTCGAAACGTGCAAAAACTACAGGATTCGATAGCAGGTGCACGCCCCAACGACACAATGCCACTAGCACTGGTTGTCTGTACGCCAGCCAGACGACCGCTTCTTCTCTTTCTGCGTCTTGTATATCAGCGCAAAGCTATAGTGCGACAGGCAGCCCGTCAACCCATAACACCCAACAGGCGTGCCACGGTCGTCGCACTACAACCTTTACGCACGACTACGATGTTCCGGTGAATGCTGCCGCCCCTGTCCCCGGTGTATCTCTTGATCCCGGGTGTATTGAATCTGCTGCTCAGGACAGCTGGTCTTCAGTGCAAGAGTCCCCTCGATGGTTGTCCACTTCGGATACACATAGTCTTGCGAAGCCTACGGTTGGTGCACTTGCTGCTACTGCTAGTTCCGTACCGGACTGTCGCGACACATTAGCAAACCTGTCTCTGCGGAACAGTGTTTCTTCTCGAACAACACGTACTGCAGAGACCAGGGGTGCTATTACTGCTGCGTCTGCCGCGAGGGCTGCTGATACACCTTTCTTTGCTGAATGTGGCACACCTGCTGGAGCACCCGTTCCTACTATGGTTCGCGACGCGCCTACTACAACGCAGACAGGTCTTTCCTTCGGTCAATCCACGGTTTATCAGACTTCCCGCAGCCGCAGCAGTGGAACCCGCACCAGAACCTCTTTTGTAGAGCAGCAGCACCAGCAGCAGGCGCGTCTCTCTTCTGCTGCGGGTGCGTGCTCTACCGCTACAACAACGCAGTCCTTGAGGCTCCAACAGCAATCGCAGCCCCCCGCGGTTCCGCAGCAGCATGGTGGACAGTCAAGCAGTCAGCAGCAAACGCTGCAGAATCCGACGCAATCACACCAGCTGCGACATCAACAGCAGCAATATCAACGGCAGCAACATGTGGAAGTGCGACAGCGACTCCAAGCGCACCAGTTTCTGCAGCAGCAAGAGCAGCTCCAGCAGCTGCATCTACAAAAATCACTTCCGCCAAACATATTGCAGTCTCCGCATGTACCCGCGAACGTCTACATGCAACAGGCTGCTCTGGAGAGAGGGCAGCAAAATCTTGCCTTTGACTCACATCAATCTGTACAGCAGCAACAGACACTACGGCAACCGCAAGGTCGCCACCAACTGCTATGCTCCCCACGAGAACTGCCTCAGCAAAATAGAGAGTTTCACCTGCAGCAGCAATCCACGAAGCCGCATTTTCAGCAACTTCCTCGACCTTCCATGCAGCACCACAATCTTCAGCCACCCCAAGAGAGTGGCTCGCACTACCTGTACCAACAGCAGAATATTTGTACAGCGGTTCCGAATGCACGTTACAGCTGTACTACTTCGCAGGTTTCACCTCCTTGCTCTGCTGGTGGTCCGATAGCAGCGTCACTTCAGCCATCGACACTCTGCATGGCATCAGCAAATTACGACGCAGCCGACGCTTCTCATGTTGGACGGGACAGCAGCAGGGACGACAGCAGCAACTTCAGCAGCAGCGGTCACATCACCCCTGAAGAAGACGGCACGTCCTCTGCCTACGTGCAGTCCCAGCAGCTGTCTCACCAACAGCATTCCTCGCAGCAGGTCCAACAGCAAAACCTGATACATTTTCAACAACAACTACAACAACAACCGCACCCTGATGATCAGCAGCATCCGCTGGGTGAAGGAGACTCAGAAGATGTCGGTCTACCAGCTGTTCACGACAGTCTATCTGGTGGTCCACCTGTACTAAAGCAACCACTACGACAGCAGCAGCAACACGTAGTGCAGCCAGGTCCGCAAGGCTCCCAACAGGCATTCTATGTACAGCAACACTGCCACCAAGGCGAGGAACTCCAGCATTTATGTCAAGGGAACTCTCGTACCTCAGCTTTGACTTGTCAACAGGAAGGCTCAGGAGTCGCACCTGCGAATGTACATGTCTCGCTTTGTTCCTTGCTTCGGCATCCTGCGCAACCTGGTTCTTCAGTACCTGCTGTGTTCCCCTCCTCATCAACCATGTCGAGTTGTGTTCGTCGTCCTTCTTGTCTTGTTGCTCCCTCTGTACGCGGCAATAGATTTTCAGAGGTCTCCGGTGGCTCACTAGCTGCTGCTCGAGCTGCCATGCCCGGAGGCAGTGCCCTGGATCCCTATGTGACTCCTGTGCTCCTTCCGCCCGAAAGCCGGCCCGCTTCTTCCCCCCCTGCAGCTGCTCCGTTGTCTGCAGAAGACGTGGCTGCTGCAGGTGGTGCTTCGTCCTCTTTCAATGCAGCAGCCCCTCGCTTTTCCACAGCAACACAGGTGGAGTTGCTTCCTGGGTGCCGACCTTCGCAGGCAAATCTGTCTTTTAGTCGTGGGAGTGCTGCTTCTCCGTCGTGCTTCTTTTCCACTTCTGCGAACCGTCCTCCTGACTACATAGACTACCAGTCTAGCAGCAATACAACTCTCTCAAATGCAACATCCTGCATTCCAGGAGGCGGCCCGACAGATACCTGGAGCTTGACGCACGCGGGCGGGAGCACCAACACCAAGAGCAGCAGGAAGAGAGGAGCAACGCCCCAGCAGAAGAGCATTAGCAGGCGATGCCTGCAATACCGACACCAGCAGCAACTTCGCACCGAAAGCCCCGCAGGAGCAAATACGGTTGTTCATCCTCTGCGAGCTGTCCGAGGTCTACCTATGCAGCAGCGGAAGCTCTTTCGGAATTTAGCCAGACAAACTCCACGTGTTCAAGGCCTCACTTTTGACCACAATCAAATACGCTGGTAAGACGCCTTTTTCTCATGTCTTTTCTTCCTTCTTCCATGAATCTTCATACATGTGCGTACACAAATAAGCATATATATTCGTGAGCAGGACGCACTCTCCTGCACCATCAATACCTCCACACTGGTACCGTGAGCTACGTGAGTACCCCAGCACGATATCGATATCCATGAAGGTTACTTTATATCCAAATTCTTACACAGAGGAATATCATATCTCGGTCCTTTGTAACGTCAAAGTATCTCGCCTCTACAACGCTGCGTACCAATGTGATTTGAAGACAAGGGTAGCTCGCAGAGATCTTTCTGCGTATGTCTACACCTGTCAACGATTTAGAAGGGTGAAGATATACACACATATACATATAGATGGATACCTCTGTAGAGGCACGGAAGAGTTACGTGCTGGTCGTGCATCGCAGTTCTACCGTTGAATGAAAGCTGCGATCTAGTAGGGTACGAGGAAGCTTTGTCTGGAGTTCTTTGCTCGTCTACTTTCCTTTTTCTTTGTCTTTGATGCTTGTTACACTTTCGTGGCCACGCGTGCGTTTGCTTGACGCCGTCGGCTGACCTTAAAGGTGTACACATTGTACGTACGTCTAGCGTATGTGTATACAGAGAGGAGTCGGCGTATATGAGTCGTTCGGCTGGCAAAAGGCGTACTAGACAACCAGCGTAACAACCACGACTCAAAAGCCGAGTGTCCTTCACTCACCGTAGCATTAGTCTGTAGTAGGACATCATGATACGACGGACTCTACTTCCGTACTCATGTGTTTGTGCATCTCGCGCACATACACCAAAGAAAGCAGAAAGGGAGAGGAAGAGAAGGGAAAGGAACAGGGAGGCTGTGTACATGATCTACACCGAAAAACTGTTTGCTTATGTACTGTCATCACTGATTGCGACTGTCGCTTCATCCCCCTGTGGAAGAGAATTGGAACTTTCATCTTGGGTATGCACGCACCTCGGAGACAATCTTATTGTGTTTCTCATTCGCTAGAGAAAAGAGTTCAGACGTACTCTTGGGTACGCACGCACCCCGGTGGCAACGTAGTATGTGTATCATTTGCTACCCTGGAGGGCGTAGACATGTCAACTGTTTCTTCCCACTCAAGTCGGCATTTCTCTCTCTGGAAATACAAGCAAGTTCACTTTACAAACAAAATTGAGATTGAATCTAGGCACAGTATTGCAGTATATGTGGACATCCACATAGAAAATGTCTATACGTGGAATGGGTGTCGTGCAGGGTGGTCAATGTTGAAGGGGCATCAGAGGATATATTCAGTGCCAGCTTATTTATTTGCAGTGTTTTAATGAACTGAACTCTCTAAAGAGCCAAAGAGAGGATGACTGCAAAGCGAGGAATTTTGCAGTGATTTCAGCTTCAAAGCTGACGTACCGGCCGTTCTTTGTAATTATTACGTCTCTTCTCTCTTTCTCTAGTCCCCTCTATCGCCTTCATCTACCTTCTTTCTCCTTGAGTCTCATTCCTTCGTTCTTATCGACTCTGAATATCTATATCGAGGTCGTTCCACTTACTTGCAACCGTAAGGTTATTTTTGTAGGGACGCACAAGCCAAACAAATACAGACAGAGTCACTATATATATAGATATATATATATATCTATATATACGTGTGTGTATACATATATACAAAGAGGAGAGAAACAGAAGAAGGTAGAGCTGTTGGACAGACAGAGGCAAGTGTTTAATGATTTGATGTGCGCTCTACTGCATACAGAGACGTCGGCAGTGTATATCTCAGTACGACGGTTCCTCTCTACTTCTTCATAGAAATGTAATATGCATAGACCTGTATAGATACACTCAGGGTGTAATATAAATACTCTTGAAGAGCGCACTTTGATTTCCTTCTTTGGTATATACGCAGGCGAGAGGTCGAAAAGCATACTTCCCCTCTGTTCGTCTTGAAGAATAATGTCCCTCTGTGTGTTTCCCACTATCAAGGCCTTCAAACTCGCTCCGCCCCTCTGTATATATATATATATATATCTCTGCTATAGATGCTTGCGCGCTCGCAGCCAGCACATCGGCACCGGCAAGCGTAGTAGACCTGGGTCTGATAGCCACACCCTGGTGCTTTCTCACAAGAAGAATAAAGTCTGCAGCAAGTCAAAATATGCTTGTCTTTTTTAATATATGCCTTTGAGTTGACGTGTGTATCTGCCATATCACACGCTACACGTTTTTCTAGCCCTATGTCTCTCGTGTACCCTCACTATGGTGAACACGAGAGGGTGTTTGACTGTGGTTTGCTGTCTTTTGCTGCAGGATATCATACTGGAAGAACAGCCAGGGGAAGCAGATTCAACGGCACTTCCCCGTGAGTCGCTTCGGCTTCATTGAGGCGCGGCGTCTAGCACTGGAGGAACGCAACAAAATCCTCGGTTGGCCGCTGGATACGGATGAGGCAGCAGACGCGATTGCTGAGTTGAGCAGGACAGCAGAGCAGTCGTTGCAGCTGCTGCTCCAGCAGTCGTTGTCTACTGCAGGCGGTCACAACGACGGTGGCACTGCTGCTGCATTAGCAACCCTCGGGAAGACAGCAGAGGTACTGGACGATGTAGCAGCAGATGTAACGGGGACTGCCGCAGCTGCTGCGCGTGTGCGAACAGCAAATGCTGAGGAATCGCTCCAAGCAATCGAAGTAGGAGCTCCAATCGATGGGTCTATACAGAGGGAAACCAAAGGGGCAGAGGATGCCCTTCCAGCGGAAGCGCCTGCTGCAGCAAGTGCACGTAAAGACGAGCAGCAGCACAGAGCTGCAGCAACCAACGGTGCAGAAGAAGCAGTAGCAGAGGATTGCTACTTTTCCACCTCAGTGACTTCGTGCTCGCAGCAAATGGAAGTGGTCACCGGTGCCACAGCTGGTGCAGCGACCCCTGCAGCAGAAGCACTGCCGACAGCAGCAGAAGGCAGCGAAGATGTGCAGGCACTTGAAGAAGCGAGACAGCCGTCTCCAGCAGCAGCCTCTGTAGGAGAAGCGCTGAAGTCCACGCAAGTCTCTTCTACAGGAGAATGCCATATATGCACGTATGGATGTCAGGAAGAGATAACCACAGAGGTACTTGAGGAGCGAGAGGTCTCGCTGCAGTTTCAACGTCACAGAGCTTCCGTTATCTCTGTCTCCACCACTGATCAAGAAAGAACATGTGAAGGTGGTGGTTCAAACGTGCCTAGCAACATCCCTCAGGCTTGCAGCTATACTGCTATTTGTCCGTCAGCCTCCTACTCTGTTGCTGCTGCTGGAATAGCGCCTCCTGCTGCTTGTACGTATGAGGACGTGCAGCAGCGTGATCGTTCAGCGGCGTCAACGAATGTAGAAGAAGACGCTGAAGCAGCTTGCTCGAGGCTAGAGACTCACGCCAACCCAGCCAAACAGCAACGCCCGCATCAGCAGCAGCAGCAAGAGTGGCCTCTGTGCTATACCCAGCAGCAGCAGCAGCCCACGGTGGATGCATGTGCGGGGGGGAGCAACCTCGAGCTGCACCCTGCGGTCATCACGTCGCAGCACGACTCGCAGCAGCTGCAGCTCCAACAGCCGCCACATGAACAAGCGTTTCAACAGCAGCCGTGGCCGCAGCCACTGCAGCAGGAAGACCTCCAGGTGAGTGCTGGTACCACTGTAGAGAGGACACTGACGTGCATTCCCTGCAGCAAACCACCAAACGATGCATTGATGTCTGCTGCTGCTTCGGAGACTAGAGATGCAGCAGCAGAGCAGCAAATGCGAAGGCGGTCTTACTCACGAAGCGCCGAACATGTCTACGAAGCAAATTTTTCACCCAGGCGTCACCTGCAGCAGCAGCGTTATGAGGTGCATGCCTCTTCTACTCCCCTGCAGGAAGAACAGCAGCTGCAGCTATTTTTGCAACACGAGCAACCATCCGACAATTGTTCTGATGGCTCTCAAAAGCCCTTGTCGGGACAGAGACAAGCGCAGCAGATGATTGATCAACAAGAGCAGACTCCCTTCTGTAGAGTTCCGTCTACTTCTGCTGCTGGTGCAAGCATTCATGTAGCTGAAAGTCCTTCTGTTCACACGCCGACTGTTGCTGCTGCAAGCGGCTTCCTCACAGGCTCCGGCATAAGAAGTACTCCAGCTCCCACAACTGTTGTTTCAAGTGGAGGTGATGCTGCTGGTGCTGCTGATGCAGCGGCTGTGAGGGCTACGAAGACGGCAGCGTGCACTCCTGGTAGCACACAGCAATCACGTCAGAGGGAGCGCTCTCGCAAGAAGAAGAGCGAAACTCCAAGCCTTTCAAAGGACTTGCAGGACTCACCCGCAGCTGCAACAGAAGCACTGGCACCCAAAAAAACAACAGGAACTGCAGCATCACGTGCAGCAGGAGCGGAGCTGACAGGACTTCTTCCAGGCGCGTTTTTTCTGTCAATGAGAGAAGAACATTCATCAGCGCCGAGAGACGCAGCAGCCACACGGCTTGCAGGAATGGGAGAGACACGAACGCCGTCTGATGGCTTGTATTTTGCTGCTGAGACATCTCAGGTTGAAAATGCTGCTGAAGCGGCTCCGTTGGTGAAGGTGCAGCAGGTGGTGCAGCTGCCAGCTGCCGGTGGTTTGAGTCATAGTCTTCCCGATAGCCAGACGAGCTGTTGTACTAGAGGAACTGCTGCAGGATTTACTGTAGAGGAGGATCTGACAACTGCTTCAAATATTAACAGCAGCGGCGTGTGCGCAGAGAGTTGCGGCTACAAGCAGCTGCAGCACCAGGGTGCTCTTCACAACAATCAGACGCTGTCCTGGAACTGCGCAGAGTCCTGTGCTGACTGGAAGCAATGGCAGTACCAAGGACAGCAGCAGCAGGATGGAGTGCAACAGAAGGAACAGCAACTAGCGTCACAGGGTTTCCCCCGCGTGGAGGAGGACGGGCGTCACTTGCTGCAGCACCAAACATACCCAGGGAATTTGCCTGAGAAGTCCTGTATGTTGCAGCAGCAGCAGCCGTCACAGGGGAGACAGAAGAAGCAACAGCGTACGAGTTCAAAGAAGAAGATCATGACGCAGCAGAGCAGCAGTCTGGATATGTCTTTCTCAACCTCAGCACAAGGGAAAACAGCAACACCTGACGCTGCAACTGCTGCTGTCGCTGCTGCCGCTGCTACGGCAACTGCCGCGGCTGTGGCTGCTGCTACAGCTACTGCCGCGGCTGCTGTTTCTTCTTCTTTGAAAAGGAAAAAGTCAGTGGAGCAGGGACCGGAAAACAAACGGGTGCAAAGCAGGAAGACACGCAGAAAATGCAAGCCTGACGAGCAGCAGCACGCATTGTTCTCTGCTGCTGCTGCTGCAGCAAGACAAGCCGTCGACACTCTCCCAGAGCCTATAATTCATCCGCAGCTGCTGCAGCGACGTTTCCCGCAGTCAGCGCTGCTACAGTACGTCCAGCCTCTGCAGCAACAGCAGCAACCGTTCCACCTGCAAAGCTTTCACCAGGAGCAACAAGGAAATCAACAGCAGACGCAACAACGCAGTAACAGTAGTGAGAAGCTGCTGCTTAGGGACAGTAGCTCACAACTGCAGCCGCAGGATCCACTGCACTGCCAACAGCAGTGGCAGCAAGCGCATCTCGGACTGCAGCAACCGCTGCTTCCTGTAGCAGACTTATCATCAGAGGGCAACAAGCGCAAATCTCTCGTTCCTACACCTCCACAGACTCCTTCTGGTGCTGCTCCCTTCGACTTCTCCGTCGACACCAGCCGCAGCAACAGCTGCTACCGGAACGCTCTCGGCAGCTGCTGCATCATCAGCACATCCAGACACCACATCAGCAATAGCTCTGTACACAACAGCAGCAACAGCGCAGACAGCAGCAGCCACAGCACCAGCAACAAGCACAGCACCACAAGCAGCAGCACTCGGAAAACCTTCAATAGTAGGAACCCGGATTACATTGGTAACAACAGCAGCAGCATTAACAACAGCAACGGCAGGAGAGCGTCGTATACTTCTTGCTCGAAGACTTGCGTGTTATCAACGCACCAACAGCCGTATTGTTCCTCTTTTGGTGACTCCAGCAGTAACAACTGCAGCAGATCTAACAGTAGCCGCAGCAGCAGGAAGGAGTCCTGGTTTGATAATGCACCGACAACCACGGACATGGTGATCGTATCTGAACACGGTTGCAGTGAAGCAGAAGTTTCTTCTGCTGCTGCAAGGTCTCTCAGTTACCAACCTGCTGCAGGCGAAGGAGTAGCCGCAGCAGCACAGACTGCTGTAATGATCCCAAGCGGTCTTGCTGCACCATGCAAAGACATAACGCCCACAACCGGCACTTTACAATCGTCGCCAGTAAAATCAGAGGCCCACTCCCCTTATGTCTCCGAGTGCAACTGCAACGACAACAGCAGGAGCGTTGCTGAGAGCGACTTCGCTGTACTACCGCTGCAGTGCTCAAAAGAGAACGAAATAAATCTGATGGTAGTGCCTTCGCGTGCTGGCCGGTCCATTGACTATTCGATAAGAAGCACCAAAGACAGATCACGAGGACAACAACGACAAGGAGGGAAGAGAGAGATTCGGAAGCGTGACCTCCAGCGACAACAGCAACAGCAGCGACAACAGCGACGAGATTCCGAAAAAAGAGATCCTCGTGCGGAGTGCATTGCTGCGGAGCCACAGCAGCAGATACAGCAAGAACCTGTCCAGCCACAGCAGCGGCCTTCTGAAGAGCTGCAGATGTTGCGGCAGCCCGAGCAACAGCAGCAGCTGGAACAGCTCCAGGAGTGTCTCACGCAGCAGACAGCCGCAGCGGTAACTATGGAGAGCAGCAGCTTCCTGTGTGTAGGACAGTCCATCGAAGCGAGTGGAATACCAGCTGAGCAGGCGAGAGAAGGCCAAATACACGAAAAGACACCGTCTGTCTCTGGACAGGCTTGCACCAACAGCAGGCCCCCACAGCAGCAGCAGCGGATGTCTTTCACTCCAGAGGCTTTGCTGGCGTCTTCAACAGGAGAGTGCGCAGGCGGCACGTCGACAGACGATGCCCGCAGTCACATTAGCAGGAGCAGGTGCACCTTGTCGGCAGGTAGTGCAGCAGTCTCTGAATCTACTGTCTCCCATCTCTTCTCTACTCGGAGCACTCCAGCTGACCCCTCCTGTGCTGCCGGGACTGCTCGTGCTGCTGCAGCTGCAGCGCCCGTAGAAGCGATTTCAATTTCAACGGATATGAAAGACAGTTGCAGCAGCACTACTATCGAATCCTCTTCTCTTTCACACGAGTTCCCCTCCGATTCCTGCTGGTGGAAGGAAAGCTCCAGGACCACCGATACTTGCGCTGCTGCGGGCAACAGCGAGTGCTACACCATCCTCTGTATGCACCAACAGCTGTCGTCTACACCAGAGAGACAAGCAGTAGCAGAAGACTCAATGGACGTACAGAGGAACAAGACAGAGAGAAAATCAACGCAGGATCACCTGCTCAAACATGCCTCGACACGCCCTCTATGCAGTGCCAGCTGCACTCCACAACACTACGCCGGCCAGCAGCCCTCAAACAGATGCTTCGGCGGAGAAGAAGCCGTAAGAAAAGGAGACATCACCAACCGTCAGGGAGATACACTTGTTCTCTCAGGTTGCTGCGACATATCCGTATATCAATACACATGCATATGCATATATACGTATATGTACTCGTACTGTAATGTGTAAGGTCGCTGTGTGTGTACTGATAAACTTTACATTTATTAGATACTGCAGTTTCCTCCTTTTCGACGGCCAAACACGTCTTCTTATACATCTCTATACATTTCCAGGCACACCCAGACACCTTACATGCATTAACAGTCCATATACGGAGATAGAGATATATTATGTACATACATATATATATATATATATATATATATATATATATAAAGATAATTACGTGTATGAATATGTGGCTGTTCACGTATGTGTAGTCTATGGACGGATATCTAACTACGCGTACGCGTATACGAATAGCTCTACTGCATACCTACTTATGTCGATGGCTGTTTGCTGGTAGTCCCTAACTATGTATGTATGTTTGGGTTTGCTGTGGCTGTGGGGGTGAGGACAGTACATCATGAAAGTTGTGTTCTTTTTGAGGTGCTAATAGAAATGCCTGTCTCTGTGGTGCCGCTGTGCTGCAGCTTTGCATACAGAGCTGCCCGGCGAAGGTTTGCTGTAGAGGCTCACTTCCCCTGAGTCCCGTTGAAATGGAAGACTCTCTGTCTTCGGGCCTCTGTCAGCAGAAGCAGCAGCACGATTTCCGTCAGCAGAGTGGTAGCAACAGGCGGAAGAATTCTCCATATCATATCGCTGAGGACATGAAACAGTTCAACTGCCATGAAGTGAGCAGTGCGGGTCTGGAGGAGAAGACAGAGCAGCAACCGCTGCAGCAATGCTGGTCTCCATGCTGCAGCAGCAGTAGCAATACGTGCAAGAAAGAACAGCATTTGTATGTCTTATCTCAGCCGAGGCAGTCTCTCGTAACTGTGCCTCTTCAGCAGGACGAACAGGAGCAATCACAGCAAGAGGAACAGCAGCAGGAGGGACAGCAGCGGCACTGCAGCAGCACACGACAGTTCTTCTCTCAGCAGCCTAGAGAGGTAGGGACGTCTCGTCTGCCCCCCATACTTTCACAGACAAGTAGAGCAAGAGATACTTTGCAAACGCAGATGAAAAGCAGCTTACCTTCTCGCTCTTCCTCCTCTTCAAAGATTAAAAAGTATGGTACTGCGACGACAGAGATCCCAACATCATCACGGTGCACAGCTCAACTTTCTTCCCCCTGTGGAGGAAGAAGAAGCGAAAGCAGTAGCACAAAGGACCACCTGCATATCTTGAAAAGTTGCTGGGAAGGGGTGCACAACGGCAGAGGTCGTGTAGGTCCGCAGCAACAGCAAGGGGCTGGTCGAACGCATTCTGCTGCTGCTGTCACTGTTGCTGCTGCTTCCGGCCATCCTACAGCACCGACCCCACCTTCTGTTTGTGCTGCTGAGCCAGCTTTGCAGAACTACTTGCAGGCATCAGGCGATTTTTTTCAGCTGCTGCCGTCACCGCGGCGACCTTCCTGCGATTGGCTATCATGTGACAGCAGCAACTTCCATTCTCTGCAGCCACATTGCAGTAAAAGCAGTAATCTACCACACGCTGCTGCTGATACTTCGCTGACCTCTCCCTCCGCGACCAGCAGTGCTGCTTTGACAAGTGCTGCGACAGCTGCAGCGGCAAGCGAGACGTACGCAGCATCAGCAGCCGGAACAGCAGCACCAACCCGAGCTGCGACAGCAACAACTTCTTCAGTAGGAGGATCACCTGCACCAGGCGTTTTCTCAGCGTCTACAGCCGCGGGAGAAGGACAACGCCATTCGATTCACCCCATAGCATCTTCGTCGGCCTCCGAGCAGCCGCGACAGCACTCTGTTTCAGCTCCTTGGTTGCTGGGACCCCGTGAGTATCTCACACCTGCTGCTCAAAGTCTCAGTAGTGTGTCTGTTGCTGCACAGCATGAGCAGCAGCTGTCGCCATTGTGGACTGCAACAGTCCCTCTGCCTGCTCTCTTCCGGACCAGCGCTTCTTCGAGTATCGATTCTTTCTCTCCTCTGCCTTCTGCCGCTGGCGGTGCCCGCAGGAGTGCTGCTGCTGTGACACCTGTCGATGCTGCTGCTGCTGCTGCGGAGCCTGGCGTAGGAACTGAGTCTGTCTCGCACTGCAGCAGCAGCAGCAGCAGCTCTCGTCTCTGTGGACCTGCGCGGACAAAAGCAGACGCTCCTACTACGGGAACAATATCTGTGGACGACATGAAAACACGCCTGCCCAGTGAGACTGAAGTACGAAGAACGTCTACGCACGTATCGAAGAAGTTTCCATCGGCGGCGGGAGAAGCAAAGAACCCACCTGCTGCAGCAGACAACAGCGAGGACAGCCCCCCTAACACAACAACAACAGACAAACCGGAGGGTAGACATTTCCAGAGCAGCAGCAACTGTCGCCGCACTTGCTTTCCTCAGCTGCTATCTCCTGCAGAAACAGCATTTCGCAGGCCCTCGTCGCATACGAGTGGCCACAGCCTGCTGCGGTCTTGCACGTTGGAGTCCGAGACCCTGCTATTTGGTCCTTGTGGAGCTATCAGTCCTATTGCCTCCCTAGAAGCTGCTGCTGCTGCTCCTCTTGCAAGTGTTGCTGCTGCACCTCTTGCGGCTGCAGCTGCGGCGCATACCTCCAGTGCTGCAGAGGATCGAGGAGAAGAGGCCTCCACCGGAGAAACAGCAACACCAGCGGGAAGGCAGAAGATGAATAAGAGAAGAGAGTCGTCGTTGGGCGTCTTGCGTAGGAGGAGGGGGTCGCGTAGAAGCGAGGAAGGGGAAGGACTAAGACAACCAGCAGGCACCTGTTCGAATGATATGCCACCTGCGGCTGGAGAAGTAGTAGGGACCAAGGAAGCTCCAGCAGCCGTGGACATAGAAGCAGACGTTTCAACGGCACAGACAGTCGCAGTTGAAGAAATCAAGTCGAGGGTTTTGATGGGAGATAGAGTTGCTAAAGAGGCTTTGAGGGAAGACAGAAGGCGTCCTCTGCAGCTAACAGGTGCGGTATGGCGCAGCACAACAGCGACAACTGATGCTGCACATGAAACGGCGGAAGCAAGCAGCTTCTTCGATAGCAGCAGCACTTGGCCGCGGATTGAAAAGCTGGATGCTTTCCCGACTCCGTCAGGAAGGTGTTTTGATAGTCACAAGGAACAGCAACCTACAGTTGAGTCATCAACAAGACCATTAGGGACAGCAGCAACAGACGTTCATGGCTACAGTGCCTATGAAAGGCAAGAGTCTTTTCTGTGCAGTACAACGCTGGCTCGAGAAGCGGAGAGAGAGAAAGCCACTGCATTGGCCAGCGGCCCACTTGCTGCTGACCATGACACACCGAGCGCTGCAGCAGCAGCAGGCACACAGCAGAACTTTGCTCCGAAGCAGCTGCTGCTTTCCAGTCCTCTTTTTGTAGCTCAGGAAAGAACCTCTGACGACTTCTTGCAGCGCCGGGAACACTCGCTGCCTCCTGCTGTTGGTGCTGCTGCTTCGTGGACTACTGCTGGTGCTGCTGCTGCTGCCACGTCATGGACTGCTACAGCGGCGGGAGAGAGAGGCTGGTCCCCCCTTCTTTCATTTGCTGCGGTCCCGCCGTCTCCCGTCGATGCCCGAGGAAGGTTTTTGAGACTGTCGTCTCCTCGCTTTGGTGTCCTCGCTCCGCTGTCTGCTACAGCAGCCACTACCTGCAGCGGCAGCAGCAGCACCTCAGAGGGCGACACTGGCGCTCCCTTCGGTTTCTTGCTCCACGACAGATCCCTGGGAACACCAAGCAGCAGCGAGGGCACCAACAACACATATGAAAAGACATTACCGAAAGACATACACAGCAGTGTGTAGAGGATCTGCCGCGGCACAAACGAGACAGAAGCTACTGCGGCATAATATATTAGCCTGCTACTTTTTTAGATTCACACCTCTGCATATAGGGGACTTCTACAGGCACACTTGTATGTGTGTGTGCCCAGGGACACTTTACAACAGAAGATTCAACACTGCTATATGCTGTTAACGCATACCCTTGGGCTTTGAAATAGATGATGACGCAGCGAGAGTCAGAATACCCCAGGCCGAGTTACAACGTTTCGCTGTCTCAACATTTCCGACTACTATTGCGTGGCAGCAGCAACAGCAAGGGGCAACAGCGTGCACGTCTTTTGCGTGAGATAAACACTCTGCTGCTGCCATCTTACTAAGTGTAGTTACTGTATTCAGTGGTCTCATGTGACCAGCGGCGTTAAAAGGGACTAAATTGAAGGTGTTGCTTCTCTGTGAATTACATGGAGCTCCCACAGCGAAAAGCAGGTCTTTCTTGAAAGAGTAGAGGGAGTTGTTGACCAAAAATGCAGTCATAGTCGATACTCACGAGTATACAAATCTATAGAGATACATAGAATAGGTGTGCTGTTGAAGTTTTCTTAGTGGTGGCGGGAGCGTCCTGTTTACCGTACGTTTGAAGAACTTAAAATATAAATTACGCTTCGCCAGTGCCTCAACAAGTGGAACGGGTGTGGCGATCGCCCTTTCGGCTCCAACCTGCTTCGTACTGAGAGGTATCACGCCTATTATTTTTATGTGATCCACATTTTCACCGGTACATTTGCTTTAAACGTATGGCATGACGTATGTTCTATACGGTGGCTTTAAAGAGAAGCGAGAGACAAACAGAAAGATGCCGCTATGACTTCTTGCAAACCCATTTAGGCGTTGACTCCTGGAGTATCTGCGCGTCGGTGGTAATTTCATTCTCTCACAGGATCTGCTACATGATTATCCAGGTCAAGCACATCCACTAAAACACTTACTCCTCTCCGGCGTACCGATGGATTATTGCAGAAGAACGTTGAATACTAGCGTGGAAATAGATGAGCAATATTTTGGTGCACATGTACGTGAGAAAAGAGAGAGGACGAACTGCTATGGCAGTGATGTTGGGGTAGCAGAATGGTGGTTGAACATGTAAATGAAGGTGGCTTGTTTTGAGGGGTCAGTAACTCCGTGCGAGGTCATTACCTGAGCAAAGAAAAGACATGCAACTGGGTATAGAAATGTGTGTATGGTAAAGGAAGGTTGCTCCGCCTGTCTCTGTCACGGTTGAGTGTACTGCGGGTTCAGCTTGGGTTATCTGCAGGAAGGGGCCGTAGCAGCTAGTTTCTGCAGCGGTGGGGACGGCTGCAAGCAGGTTGAATAGGTCATGACGCATTTTGCTATTGTTGATGTGCATAGTTGCTGAGGGGGGGTGAGCGGTAGGCGGGAAGAAAGGCAACGTACATATTCAGAAAACCTTTCCCTCTTCCTCTCCTTAGCGCGTGCACATACATATAATCTTTCTTCGCCTTCAAGTGTCCCAACCTCTCCATCCACGCAGAACAACAGGTGTTTCTTAAGCAAGTGTCCCCTGTTTCCTCTTTGAACACTCCTTCCGTATCTCTACATATACATTGTTGACAGAAGAATAGGTGATCGACAATAATGGAGCGTTCTGCACCGTCGGTTATAGCAAATTTTAGAACAGCGCATCTAAACTGGATGCTTGTTTTTCGCGTGCTCAGTTACCGTTTACTCAGACGTCCTGGCAGAGAAATGCAACCAACCTATCAGCCTGGGTGGGTGAATGGTATTGTACACCTATCTATACATGTGTGTACCTGTTTCGTCGGTGAAAGTGTGCATCTAGCTATACACTTGGAAGCTTGCGGCAGACTTGAAAGAGCCTGCGCCATCCAGGAAGCATGTACATCTTATTGATATAGTAGTCCCAGTGGGTATATCCCTGCCTCAGCGCTTCCCCAATGAACGTTGTTCCGTACACATCCACACCAGTACATGTGTATACGTCTGAAAATGAGTAGAGAGAGTTGTATGTGATGTTCTTATACGTGCAACGTATTTACGTATAAGGCCTGTGGTTTTGTGAGATCATCACGAACGGGCCTTTGCAGTGTATTTGTCCAGAGATCCTCGGCCAAAAGAAGAAGATACTTTTTTTTTTCATGGTTTCCACGTCTCGGCGCGTACAGATTGAAAACGACGCATCATCCGTTTCTTGGAGCATTCATAAAATGAGTAATAGTTAAGTGTTTCTTCACTTTCCACATACTAAGAAAGTGACTGCCACGCGCACAATGTATTTTCGACGTAGAAGCAAAATTGTCTTGTCAGTTTATATGATAATGCCATCTAAAGGTCCAATGGTGAAGAACTGCCGAATACCGATTTCAAATTTCGTGTTTAACGTGCGCTTATCTTGCACGCAACCGTATCTTGCATTTTTGCAGTGACAGTCTGTCCGTTTCCGTCCTGAATCTTGACTTTTTCTTCCCCTACTTGGAATGATGAATTTCTCCTTTTGAAGAGATTTTCACCAGCAGGTGATTCTATTTCTGTGCCAATCGTATCTGCTTTCGTTCTACACATGATCAAACCAAGGCACAGAACGCAAACAATGCAGAGAGACGCCTCTTATGTTGAGTTCCCTAACCTTCCCTTTGCCGCAGACAGAGCTCACACTAGATGCAGAAGACCTGCGCACTGTTGAAAAGTGTGGATAATAGTACAGTTTGTAGGCCGTAAAGTGAGCAACACAGCGCTATCACTTGATGCGAGTAAACAAAAAAATTCCACAGATGTTCCTTGTACGTTACTAAAGCAGCAGCAAAGTTATAGCAGTAGTCATACCCCGCTGGTACCACAAAAAAAAATTGGAAGTGGGAGCCCATGCATTCTGATTAGGATTGATACCCGACCACTACCAACACAGAACGCATCCGTGCCATCAGAGAAAATGCAGCGACAGACACAGCGCCTCGCAACTACCCCAGCAGTAACAGCAGTATCTTAGTGGTCATGCGCACTCATGACAAGCAACTTTCCCTTGTTCTTCACGGCTACGGATGCCTGTTTCCACGTCTGCTCCAGCTAGTCGTCTGCTTTAGTTGCTGCTAATCCGTGTTCACCCGCTGAAACTGACTTCTTGTTTTGACGTTGCAGGTGTGTCTCTCATCGTTTGCTATCGCTGTCTGCCATACCACTTGGTCCATTCACCCGCTCCTGTGTCTACACATCCTGTTGTCCTGCAACAGTTGCCTTCTTCTGACCTGGTGTGTTAGGTTTTTTACTGTTTTCTCATTGAAGA
Organism: Onychomys arenicola; assembly: GCA_949786405.1. Lineage (NCBI taxonomy): Eukaryota > Metazoa > Chordata > Mammalia > Rodentia > Cricetidae > Onychomys > Onychomys arenicola. The sequence continues at coordinate 15,888 of CATKUM010000316.1, read as the reverse complement.
TGCAAGGTTAAATTTCTCGTGTAGTCTTTTATTCTCTCAGTGAAACTGATGATGTCTTACTGACGCATTCACAAACAGATCAGTATCTGTGTCTTTCTGTTTATCGAGAAGATACTGGAAAAATGGAAAGTACCTGCACTTCCGGCTACCTTTGTGCTCAGCAAGGAACGCAGTGCCTGGTAGTTCCACTACTCCACTTTCTGCGGCGTTGTTCTCCGTTGTTGGCTATATCAGGCGGCACTATCTACAATATCGCGTCTCTCATTCTATAGGCAGATACAGATACTTCGGACGACAGAGTCTGTTTGTATGAAAGGAATTCAAAAATTCCGCATGCACATACAAACACACCTGCGCAGCCTTTTCCCGTCTTGTGAAACACAAAGGTGTCTGGTAGAGACGGGCTGTTTCTACAACCTCTTTACACACATGTCGAAGCACACACTGCCAAAATTCAGTTAATCACCGCATGACCTCGCAGATGTACCTCTGCGTCTACATAAATAAAAATCCATAGCTGTGTCTACGATAGCTATGCACTTATAAATATACATTCACATCTGTGGGTACAGTTCGATAGTAAGGAGGGGATGAACGTATATGCAAGTGCCTCTAAGCAATGCGGAAGGTCTTCAGTCTAGTGCCCTGGCTAACATAGGGAGGCGGCAAACTTCATACCACTAAAAGCAGAAGTGCAAGCCGTTGGTGTGACTGTGGCTGCTGCAGTCGTAGTAGTACGTGACAGCAGAGGCAACAAAGCCTAGGCATCCGAAAATATGGTGAAGATTGTGGGATTAGTACGTGTGAGTAAGTGCTGACTCACGCGTGTGTATACTGTTGTTCGCATGGATAACACGTGTCTCTCTCTCTCTCTCTGTATATATATATATATATATATATATATATATATATTTTTAATACAAAAAACAAGGCCGTCATGCGCTCTTGTTAATATACACGCACCCTGCGGGTTGCTGCGCCCCGAAGTCTAAACGTGGTAGCACGGTAAGAAGCGAAGGAATCTGCACTCTCGTGGACTTATATCACTATCACAAGTGCTGGACATCGACACGTCGTATCTCTGCAGCGCGGATCATCGCTCCCGGCCTGATGGCGGTAGCAGCTAGAAGATTCATTTTATTTTACAGCTTTTATAGTAGCTTAGTCCGTCCTTTCCATGCTCACCCATGAGCCAAGGGGAAACAAGCCTGGACAGTAACGATATAGATGGGGGAGGCCCGCAGTACCGAGTCAACGGACGACTCCCTTTCAGTGAGACACGCAGTGTTATTGTATATTAGTCAGCTACTGCTCATTCATTAACTGCTGCTGCTCAAATGTTATATGTGGATTAACTGGTGTCCTTGTTGCTGCCGCTCACTCTCGGCGTACAAGGAGGGCTGCTATGTATACAGGTGCGGTCGCTGCTGGTGCCCTATTGTCGCATCACTGCTGCACTGCATTGTGGGTGCTAGAGCTGCGACTGCTTATAAAATTAAGACTAAAAACAGGTGGGGTTCTATCACAGTCTCCAGGTCCTCCTGCTCACTATATACTTCCGCTTGTGCTACTCATGTTGCGGGTGTCGACGGGAGTGCTTTTCCACTTCTTGTTGCTACTTCTTTCGGTTGTCCTGCAATCGCTGCAGTGCACTTGTCGCTTCTGTTTTCTCTTCTACAACGCCAATAGCGGGTAAGCGACAGCAGCAGAGCCTGCGTTCGCCAAACGTGACACCCTTCAATCTGCCGCAGTCCCCCACTTGCTGCTGCAGCGGTCTCCTGCTGCTGCCATGTCCCTCGCAAACGTCTTACGCAAAACTGCTGTTTGTCCTGGCACATGCTCTCCCGTTGCCGCTGACTTATCGACGTGCTGCAACTCCTACTGACAGCAGTGCGGCTGCTGCTGCTCCTGGAGTGCTGCTGCTGCTGATTTGTTTTCACTTCTTCCCTGCACGGCCCGTCCCTGCTTCGCTATTCGCTCAAGCTGCTGCCGTATCGCTGCATCGCGGCATTCCCCTGCTGCAGCAGTGCTCCCTGCGCGCTCTGCATGCAGCTGCCTGTGGGGACTGCCTCTATTGGTGGCGCAGCAGTCGCAGCGCAGCAGCTAAAATAGCAAACTCTTCTTCGATGTCCTCCTCTTCAGCAGCAGCTACACACCATTTACTGCTGCTTCTGCTGTAGAGACGCATGCACACTTCTGTTTCAGCAGGGCCGCCGTCCACTCCCCCTCTGTGCTGCTGTTGCTGCCCAGTCGGCTGCTGCTGTTGCGCAGTCTGCTGCTGCTGCTGTGGTGCAGTCTGTTGCTGCTGCATCACTTGTTGCTGCTTTATCAGCTGTCGTTGGGTCTGCCGCTGTTGCTGCTGCTGCGGCAGGTTCTCCTCCTGCAGGCGGGCAGCGGCTCCGCTTTCATACCGCCTGATGCAGTGCCACAATCCTCGAGAAAGTTGCTCATCACGAGCAGCAGCGGCAGCAGCAAGAGGATTAGCAGCCGCAGGAAAAAAACCTGTCTTTGACATGGTGTGTGCTCCTGCTCGCGCTGGGTGCTCTCGTCTGCAGCCGGAGCAGCTGCAGCAGCTGCTGAGGCTGTAGCGCCGTCGCTGCAAATAGACAGTCAGCAAATTAGCAAGCCCGCTGCTTTCTTGTACAGTGATCTCGTGGCTATCCCCAGACATCCTGCTGCTGTTAGGTCTCTCACTGCTGCTGCTACTCCATGGCAAGCCACTACTGTCATGTCTTTGAGTGCTGCTCTGGCTGCTGCTGTTGTCAGCGTCACTGTTGCTGCCCTCGCAAATCCAGTGCGTTGCAGAGAAATCCGGCAGACGCTGTAAGACGTGCGTGGCCAGCAGCAGCGGCGGCAACACCAGTAAATAAGAGAACTGCTGTCCTGCCTCACCACGATTATCGGCACTCGACGCCTCCCCTTTATCTTCCCTAAACACTGACCGCCCTCCCTCGTACTTCTCCTGTTGCACTCCCTGCTGCTGCCCCTGCTGCTCCTGTTGCTCCTGCTGGTTCTGTTGCTCCTGCTGCTGCTGCTGCTCCTGCTGCTGCTGCTCCTGTTGCTGCTCCTGTTGCTGCTGCTCTTGTTGCTGCTGCTCCTGTGGTATAGTGCGGCTGTGCGCACGAAATTGTTTGTGCTGAGAGTAGGCGGACTGCAGTGGGAGGTGGGTGTGCTGCTGCTGTCTAAGCTGATTCTGCTGTTGCTGCTGCATGCGATTGCCAGTAAGTCTCTCGCCAAAGGCAGCTACAGCAGCACTGCAGAGCGCCTTATCTTCCAGAAGCAGTAGCTGGTGAACACTCCGCAGCATCTCGCAGTTCCTCCTGTATGAAAGTCACAGCAGCACCACGCCCTCAGCAACGCGGGTGTATCAGTGAGCAGCAGCAAACCCGTCGCAGCGTCAGCCACAGGTGAAGTTGCCCCAACTCCAGTGCTCTCTCAATTCAACTCCTGTAGAGCTGCTGCTGCGTCCCCACACACCAGCAGATGACTTGCAGCTGCTAACAGACTTCCAACAGCAAACAGATTTGCACCAGCAGCAGTATACTGGCACAACAGCAGCAGATCGACTTACAGTAGAAGCAGTGTACTCCTGACAGCAACAGGAATGTGCTGGCAGCAACAGCAGTTTACGGGCAGCAGACGTAGCACCAAGAGTAGTCGGGGTCGTGTAGGAGGACGTACGCGCAGTGGCTTGCATAACAGCAGCAGTCGGTGGACTCGGTGGTGCAGCAGTTCTAGGCATCAGCAGTTCTAGGCATCAGCAGCAGCACCCTCTTTAGACGCAGCTATCCCACATCCATCGACGCATCCAAGCGACAGAAAAAGATACGATGAAGATTCCAACTGCAACAGGAAGAGACGAGACAGCTGCAGCACCACGAGAGTAGACAGCCGCAGCACCAGGAGACAAAACAGTTGCAGCATCACAAGGCACCTTTGAAACTGAGCAGACAAAAACTGCAGCGTCTACCTCCACGCCTGAACATCGCCGTCTTACACAGCAGCACTCCCTTGTAGTTACTGCACTCCTGGAAGTAGCAGCAGCAGCAGCAGCAGCCACCTATACAATCACCAGCAAGACCTTCAATATAGCAGCAGCCTCCTCATATTCAAAGAGACCATCTTATCACAGCAGCCCCTCTACAACGTGCGTGGAACGTCTGTCTCTTAAAAAAGACAAACCTCCACAAGCAAGCTTTCACTGGGGTAGATGTTGACTGCAGCTTCTGTTGAAGACTGAAAGGAGCGACACATTTGGGGAGATAGGAGGTGATGAGAGTCGTAGACGCTCCGCAGCCCAGTGGCTTGCAGCAGTCGCTGCAGCGCTGTTAGTGAAGAGGAAGCTTTCTACCGCAACAGCAGAAAGACAAGCAGACTATCACGTTGCGAGACACTTACTGCTTCTTCCGTTTTTGCACGTATTACACACACACAAGACGCCGAAAAGAGCAAAGAAAAGCGAACAGATGTTTTCTTCTGCAGAAAAAGAGAATATTCTTCAGCATGGACAGTTCATTGTCTGGGTGAAAAGAAACAGCTGACATCACTGGATGATGCGAAAAAGAGACAAGAACAATGTGAAGGGAGCTGCGTCGCTGATCTACGCACAGCCGCGGGGGGGTGCAGAAAGACGCGTTGAACTGTGCATGCGGAGTAGGCACTCCCTAAGCTACAGCTTAATCACGTAGCCGTCCAGGTGTACATACACCTGCTGCACGTACATAGAAAAGTACATTCGCAGTTCTTTTCAGCTACCAGTGCATGCAGAACAGAGATTCTCCAGGCTCCAGTTCCACGACATAGCCGTCGAAGTGTATATACACTTGGAGCAGTATATGAAGCAGAAAGAAGACCTCTTTATACAAAAATGCGTACAGAGCAAAAACCCAAACAAAAAGCACTTCCTTTTGACCTTCTGCAACTGCACTTTCAAACCCTCTATCGATTCTGCAAAGATACAACGGAAGGCACGAAATTCAACTTCTAACAAGGTTAGCAACATCCCACTGCACACGAATGTCTCTGTTGCCTGCTGAGCTTCAGTCCATCTCGAGAAGGATCTGCTGCGCAGTGAAGGCAGCAGTCGCAGCAGGTTGAGAGGAATGAAGCAAAAAGAAACAGGAAGAAGAAGAAGAAGAAGAAAAGCGTGGAGTTGTATAGAAGGAAGAGAGAGACAGCGAATGAGAAGAGAGAATCTCCCAAAGGGCTGCACTGAAAGAACAAGGAACGCTCGGACAAGCAGAAGTTGAAAGCAGGCGCATTCGGAATGAAAGAGGACGAGGAAAAGACAGCAAGAGAGAAGAGGAAAAGCAGACTCCAGACCTACCGAGAAGAAGGCACGAGTTGCCGTTTAAAAATCAAAAGAATCGCTTCCGTGTGTGCTGCAGCTGCTGCTCCACGCATGCGGCGGCCCACACTGTCTATGCCGCTGCAGGCGCAAATGTGGGCCGCAGTCTCCTGCAGTTCAGACAGGAACCGCAACAACTCCCCACAACACCAGCAGCAGCAGTATAGCAGCAGCAGCAGCACCAATGCAGCAATAGCAGTAACAGGAGTGGAGCCGTAGCGCAGCAGCAGCAGCAGCAGTAACGCAGCAGTAACGCAGCAGCAGCAGCAGTAGCGCAGCATCATGCATATATATAAATCTATGTACAGATAGAGAGAGTTTGCGGGGGAGAAGATTCAGGCGGTAGAGATACAGCGGCAGATGGCCTGCTGGGATGCTTTCAGACAGAGGAATAGGACGCGCTGAAGCTCTAAAGACAGGAAAACCAGAGAGAGAGCGAATCAGGCATACAAACACTTTCTCATCATAAAGTACATACTTCTCTGAATACAGACGTATCCACACAAACTATACACATATAAGCTTGCGCGGCTATAGATATATATATATATATATATATATATATATCTGAGTTCAGCGGCAAGTGTGTGTTCACTTGATATTCAAGCAAGATGTGCGGGGTGACATATGCGGCTGTCAACACCCAACAGCAATATCTCTGTGGCCGCATACTTCTTCACCCGCAAACACGCCATAGATATATTTATACATATGTAGATAGAGAGAGAGAGAAAGAGACAAAGATACATATATATATATATATATATATATATATATATATATATATATATATGTTATACGGGTGCACAAAGAAGGGGGATGGAACTGATGAAGAGAGAATGATGGGGAAGAGGCGTTGGTTTCTCACTTGCGTCAGAGCAGCGCACAGACAATCCAGAGGGACCTCCAAGGTAACAGCCGGCAGGAGAGACAAATACTGCTGCTGCATGTGCTGAAGGAGCTGCAGCAACAAACGAACAGAATGCATTTGCCTTGGCAGCTGCAACAGCAGCAAGAGCTCCACAGACAGATAGCAGAGTAACAGAGACGCAACAGCAGCAGCAGCAATGATATGCATGGATGATGAAAGCCAAAAGGCGCACCAGCAGCTGCAGTCCTCGAGCAGAGGACTCGTTGCAGCCACAGCAGCAGGCAGTAGCATCCAGCCCTCCTATTATAGGCCTCTGCATGCCTTCGCAGACGCACGCAGAGGTATCTACTCACACAGGGACGCATGCATGTATAGTGACGGTGGCAAGCAAAATCATCTTTTTCTTTTTCTTTGAAAAGCTGGACAGATAGATAGGCTCCTGATAGACGTGTGTTTGTGCACGAATATGCATGCGTCTGAATGGGAGGCAATAGCGCATGCAGCTGACCCGTGACAGTTCCTGCAGAGCCACAGGTGGAGCGCTGTCCGGACTGCTTCTCGTCGAAGCTGCTGCAGAGAGAAAAGCCGTATCATTGCTGCTTCTGCTATGCTCAGTCTGCTGCAACTGCTCTGTGAGCCGCGAGAGACAGCCACGTGTGGCAAGCCACTCTATGCTCGCCATGCAACACCCCACAAACTTCTCCTGCAGGCACGCAGTAGCAGCAGCAGCAGAATGCACAACAGCAGCACAATGCATAGCAGCAGCAAGTCCAGCAGCAGCAGCAGGGGGGGGGGAGGGGGCACCAAATGTAGAAGCACGCGAAAGCGACATAGACAGTGGCATCAACAGCTGCAGGACGCGAAGGATTTCAGACAGCAGCGTTTTGCAGCAGCCATTAGGGCCAGAACGTCCATGAGCAGCAGCAGCAGCAGGAACACGCGCAACATCAACTGCAGCAACAGCAGTAACAGCAGCAGGGCGTTTCCAGAAATACATATCAACGGGGTACAGGAAGGCTGTCGTGAAGGCAGCAGCAGAAGCTTCGACCAGTCAGTAGAGGAGGATGCAGCAGCAGAAAGAGACAGCAGCAGCAGTTTTTCTTCGTGCAGAGCATCATCGCTGTCCGAGTCGAGCGAGCAGTGAGCGCAGAAAAGACATGTGGAGCGACGCCCCAGCACAACGCAGTCGCAGGTGAAACGACAGAAGTATAATAGACGTACAACTGATAGCTGCAGACGAGCCAGGGGAGGCCAGCACCGCACGGCAGAGTCCTTGGCAGTGACATCTTTATCCCTCTGGAAAACACTTCCTTCAGCTTTTTTTTTTTTTTCTTCTTCTTCCTCTGCTACTTCGCTTTGCAGAAATTCTGCTGCTGCTGACTGTGCATCTGCTGCGACTGTTCCAAGGACAGCTAATGAAGCCTCAGTGTCTCTCCAGGGAGACCCCACAGCTGTTGCTGCTGCTGTTGCGTGAAAGAGCTGCAATTGCTGCCGGCGAAGGGCATGCTGCAGTTGCTGCTCAGCAGCGAACGTCCTTGGCAACCCATCGAAATCTGCAGAAGCAAGCAGAGATACCTCAGAAGCAAACGGCCTATTACGAGACCCAACAACCTATGAAAATAGAAGCGCTTTCCCTGCAGCCCAGCAACAACAGCTGGGGGCTGCAGCAGCAACTGCGACGCAAGAACATCAACAGGTGCAGCAGCTGCAGTGCAGAAGAAGCTCGCAGCCCAGTCACCGTACCTGTCTCCACAGAGTCCTCTGCAGTTACTGCGAGGCGTACATGCATGCATACACTCATAAGCGCCAACATCCATCCACATATTAATGATGGGGTGTGACGCCTTTACACGAAGACCTCCTCCTTTCTTTCTATCTACAGATATATACATGATGCTCCACGTTTATAGATACATGCGACGTTATATATATATGTATATATGGAGAGAGAAACAGGGAGTCACAGAATGATTGTATATTCGAATAAGGGTCAGTGTGTGTCCTCATGTAGCCCTATATATATATATATATATATATATATATATATAGAGAGAGAGAGAGAGAGAGAGAGATAGTGTTAGTAGTCGATGGACATGTATGTATATATATGTCTTCCTCTGTGTATCGGAACATCTACTGCATGCAGAGATATATATATATAAGACGTGGCAATGTTAAACTTATTATCAAGACAGCCCAAAAAAAGACATCCCCTGCTGTATGTTTCTGAATGCATTTCCTGTCTCTGGACGTATACAGAGACATCTATGCACATACAGAGGGAAAGAGGAGTATCTATCTCGGTGTATATATATATATATACATATGTGTATATATATCTGTATATGTGTATACTCTGTTAGAGACAGAGGGACACAGTGAGACTGGTGTGCACAGAGAGGAGGAGACAAAAAGACAACCAGCCGTTCCGTCTCGCTCTGAGAGACACGCGCAAAGAGAGAGAACAGAGGGAGAGAAGCAGAGCAAAAGAAAGAAGTCCGAGTGGACTAGTATAGAAGAATGCACTTCCGCATGTCTAGAAAGTCAGCCTGCCCTCACCAAACTTCCTCAGAAGAATACCGTCCGATGCCCAGACGTGGAGATACCCACAAAATCACATAGCGAGACATGTATATGTTTACATATATATACATATACACCACATGCATTCATACATATAGAGAATGTACTATATACGTGTATATGTCCGTATAAGTCTGAAAATGACAGACATGCTCACATGAGAGAGAAAGAGAGAGAGCGACTACCTCTACCATCTCTTCGAAGAAAAGCTATATATATATATATATGTATATATATATATCTGTCTCTCTCTCTCTCTCTCTCTCTCTCTCTCTATATATATATATATATATATATATGGATGTGTCGATGTATGGGTGCGCAGGGACACAGGAGTATAAGCCATCTAAATATCTTTATACATGTGTATGCAAGTATAGTACCGCACTTATACCCGTCTACACGTAGAAGAGGAGGGAGAGAGGCCATATGAATATATACAAACTATGTAGAGAATCATATGATGAGACGGAGAGAGACAGAGACATGTGTGCAGAGACATACCTACAAATAGGCAAATATACAAGGTCACAGAGAGAGGAACCTATAGACAGAGACAGCTATAGAGAGAGGGAACTATAGACAGAGACAGAAATACACCGAAATAGATACACACAGATATAGAGATACACAGAGAGAGCTGGAGAAACAGCTACACGCAGAACCACAGATACAAATATATACAGATAGATATAGAAAGACACAGATGTTCATGTATAGCAGCTATATACAGACATTCATAGATATATATATATATATATATATATGTATATATATATATATATATATATTTAAACACGTCTATACGTATAGCGATGAATAACACTTTCTTCATGTCAATGGAAAAAAGTACACCTGAAAGCGGAGAGCAGAGAGCAAGAGTGGACAAACAGAGAAGGTGCAAGATAGGCCAAACAAAGAGCCCAGAATAGAGAAAGCAGTATCAGATGCATCTGTTGTATAAAGGCAGAATTCCATTGCTGCTGCTGCTAGGCTCAGCATTACATGTAGCAAGCTGGGCTTCGAGAAGTACTGCTGCTGCTGCTGCAGCACTGGTGGTCGCGCTGCTGCTGCTGCTGCTGTCGCTGCTAGTCGGACTGCCATGGGAGCTGCTGCATGAGCTGCTGCTGCTGCTGCTGGCGTAGAGTAGCAGCAGCAGGACGTGGGGAAAGCCGCTAAGAGAGCTGCAGAGTTGCTGCTGCAGCAGCGCGCATGCTCCGACTGCCTGCATGCGTCGCTGCAGCAGCAAATTCACCTTGAATAAAGGGCGCAGCCGCTGCAGCAGCAAGCAGACGTCGCAGTAGCGAAGAGGCAGCAGCTTTCTCAGGAGAAGCAGCCATCATCAGCCGCAAACGTCCAGAACGCAGCAGCAGCAGCAGCACTAACACAAGCAGCAGGGGAGGCGATATCTGCTGCAGCAGCAGAGACGAGAACTGCAGCAGGGGAGACAGGAACTGCAGCAGGAGAGATGATGACTGCAGCAGGAGAGATGATGACTGCAGCAGGAGAGATGAGGATTGCAGCCGCAGACATGATTACTGTAGCAGCAGCAGCAGCAGAGCTGACAGGGGCAGCATCAGTGATAGCAGGACGCGGAAGCAGCAGCAACTGCAACTCCGAGCGTCATTTTGCACCAGGGCAAAGCAAGGGCCTGGAAGAAGGCCCCAGCGCCAGGAGCAGGAGCAACAGCACATCGAAGATATCAAAGAAGCAACGGCAGCAGCAAGCCAGTAGCCCGGCAGCAGCAAGGCAGCAGTAACAGCAACATTTGAAGTGGTCTTCTGACAGAGCATGATATAAGCAGGACATGCTGCGTCTCTTTTGTATGCGCGTGGTGGGTTCGCTGTTTATCAAGAGGAAGCTTCGTCTGCTATATCAGACACATCTGTGTCTCCTCTATAATGATCTACCTATAATACCTCTGTTCACTGGTTCTCTGCCCCACATATCTGCATATCTACACGGAGACACAGACAGAGATGGAGAGACAGAGAGACAGAGACGGAGAGACAGAGAGACAGAGACGGAGAGACAGAGAAACACAGGGGGAGACAGAGAGACAGACACGGACAGACAGAGAGACGGAGGGGGAGACAGAGAGACGGAGGGGGAGACAGAGAGACAGAGCGGGAGACAGAGAGACACAGGTGGAGACACAGAGAAAGAGGGAGATATGCTGAGAGAGATGTATGTACAGAGACACGTATAGACGTGGAAAGATGATCCACTGACATCGAAGACGAACATCACCAGGTGGGTAGACAGACAGAAAAGAAGAGACAAAACACAGATGTTTCTACACATGAGCCTAGATACAGAGATCTACATATATACAGAAAAAGAGACATCCGTATAGACACGTCGATTATAGTCATATATATACAGAGTTAGAGAGATATATAGATATAGATTCAAAAAAACATAGAGAGTAGACACAGGAAGATATAGATGTAGACACATAGAAATACAGAAATATATATATATATATATAAATATATGTATATATATATATACATATATATATATATATATATATATATATATATATATATAGAGAGAGAGAGAGAGAGAGAGAGAGAGATGGAGAATTATATACAATTATACACGATACAAATAGAGAGGTCGACTTATAGACAGATAGCGAAAGAGACAGAGTAATGATAGTAGAGGGAGGACTAACACTGGACGGATCCAGTGGCGTAGCATCCGAGAGCCCCCCAGCAGGAGAAGGTCAGAAGGGAAGAGTGTCCACCACATAGGGACTGCCGATGTCTATTGTTCAGTCACCTCAATACATAAACACATGCACTTCTTCGTGGAACGTTGATGATAACAGAAAGAACCTGAAATTCTCAACGTTACAGACACATACACATATATATATACCCGCATATATACATATATATATATATATATATTTATATCTTCTCGAGAACTCATATATATATCTCTATAATTCTTCTTCTATATATATACATATATATGTCTTCTTATATATATATATATATGTATATATCTTCCTCGAGACCTCATTATAATATCTTCTGCTTCATTGTGCAGCTTGCTGTGGGTGGGTCTTTGCTGCTGCTGCTGCTGCTGCTGCTGCGCACCTGCTGGTCATTGGCGGTATCCAGAAGCACCAGCAGCGACGGAGAAGATGAGCTCCTGCTGCTCGCTGCTGCTCGCTGCAGCTGCTGCCGGATGTCCGATGCAGCTGTTCGTTGCAGAAGAGCACTACCTGCTGCATGCGCTCCTCCACCACCATCAATACCTGCGAAAACAAGGAGCCCCCCCCCCCCCCCCCCCACACCCAGCGGCAGAAGCACGCGTCAGATCGCAACTGCCCCACGCCAGAGAACGCAGAAGCAGCTGGATTCAGGAGCAGCAGCAAGAGCAGCAATAGCAGCATGACAGCAGCAAGAGCAGCAGTAGCAGCATAACAGCAGCAAGAGCAGTGGGCAGCAGCAGAAGCAGCAGCAGCGCATTATTTGTAGCAGTAGCGAGAGCAGCGCTACGAGCAAAAGCAGCAAGAAGACTTGCAGTGAAGCATAATCGTGTGACATGATCGCAGCAGCACGTCAGAGGAAGCGTCTATCGAAGATGATGGAAGGACAATGCAAAGCAACACGTATGGGCATATACACGAGGGCAATATGTGACAAAGAGAGCTACAGCAGCAGGTGATGACGATGATGATGATGATGATGATGATGACCGTGTTGAAGCAGCTGCGCAATTCAGCTGCAGCAAGAGCAGCAGAACAACAGCAGCAGAACAACAGCAGCAGACCAACAGCAGCAGACCAACAGCAGCAGACCAACAGCAGCAGACCAACAGCAGCAGCACATACCACCCCGGTGTGCAACGTGAAGCTGTTACAAGAACTCTGAGTTATTACAGTGACACCAGCAGCAGCACATCCCGCACTGTCATAGGACGCCTATCGCTGTTGACACTACTAGCTATCTGCAGATGTGGGGAAGTGAACACTTGCTGCCCCAGGTGCGAGAGATGCGGTTAAAGAAGCAGCAGCAGCAGCAAGCAGCAGCAGGACGAGGATGTAGCAGCTCCAGTAAATTGACAGCAGCAGCAGGCCCTTGACAGCTATGACACCTTTGCCATGCTCTATGTGACCGCGTTGAGAGTACTATTGAAAAGAAGTAAGGAACGGCGTTGAACAGGTATATATGCACGATGCAGCAGCAACGACAATACTGCGGCAGCAGCAATATCACGGCAACAGCAGCAGCACGACCGCAGCAGCAGCAGCAGCAGCAGCAAGATTGCTGCAGCAGCAGCTCAGAAAACTCCAGCAGCAGCAGCAGGACGACTGCGGCACCAGCAGCACGACTGCTGCAGCAGCAGCAGCAAGACGATGCTCAAGCAGCAAGCCGGCTGCAGCAGGAGCAAGACGCCGGCACCGGGAGCAAGCTGACTTCAACAGGAGCACGACTACTGCCTCAGCAGCAGCAGCAGGACGACCGCAGCAGCGGGACGACCTCAGCAGCAGGACGACCGCAGCAGCAAAAGGACCGTAGCACCAAAACGACCGCAGCAGCAAGACGACTGCAGCAGCTCCTGTCGACATCATGGCCATGAAGGCAGCGCTGCAGTGAGGGGGCCGACATGCGTATGTGCACGGCTTTTCAAAATGATTACAGATGGTGTCCAGTGAGACGCAGAAGGCGAGAAGCCGCTGCATACAGCTACACCCTACAGCAGTTCAGCAGCAGCTTCAGCACAGACCCCACAGGAATTTTAGCAGCAGAAGACAAACGCGACCTACTGGTGCAGCCAGAAGAGGATCTCGGGCAGCCTCAATAAGCGATAAGTTTTTCGCTAGGGAGACAGCAACACTACTCAGCAAAGAAGCACTTGGTGCCTGCTGTTGCCACGCTTCTGTCTCGACAGAAACCTCGTGCGGTCCTGTCTCCTGCTGCAGCTCCTGCTGCAGCTGCAGACGCTGCTGCTGCTCGAGGGAATGCTGCTGTTGCTTTTCAGCTGCACGTGCGAAGGATGTAGAAGGAAGGAAAAAAGAAAGATTTGTCTCTAAATAGTGACTGATGTGGTGTGCGTACACTGCACGCGCCCCCTGGAGAGAAGCAGCCAGCTGTCGTCGCGTCTCCATCACTTCAACACGCACATCAAAGCAGCAGCAAACTCCATACATTCAGCGAGACGCACGCGCAGCAGTGGCAGCAACGGTGCAGCAGATAAAGCTGCTGCAGAGCAAACACAAACCCCACAGCAGCAGCAGCAGCACCTCCGACAACAAGAGCACCGTCATCCAACCGAGCAGTTTCACCAGCCCTAGCTGCAATAATAGCCGCAGCAGAAAAAGAGGCGCAGCAGCACTCACACCCGCACCACCAGCAGCAGCAGCAGCACCAGCAGCAGCAGCAGCAGCACCAGCAGCAGCACCAGAAGCAGCACCAGCAGCAGCAGCACCACTTGCAGTAGCAGCAGCAGAAACAGTGGCAGAAGCAGCAGTTGAATGGCAGAAGTGTAGAATCAATATTCTGGTGGCACTACAAGTTGGGAAGACACTCGAAGTGATGCTCTTTGGGCAGCGATATCAGCAGCAGCAGCAGCACATGCACAATCGCACCACTTCCACCAGCAGCAGCACCGTTCCTCGTTCCAACGCATGCAGCAGCAGCAGCAGGAGCAAGTTGATGACGTGCAGCAGCGACAAAAGGAGCAACGCCAACTGCAGAATAGAACGAGACTGAGCTGGAACAGAGGGAGAGGACAACTATAGCAGTAGCAGCAGCATCACCGAAGCGGCTGCAGCAGCATCCCCCGTATTCAGCAGGAGCAGCAGCAGTCGCAGCAGCGGAGGCGGCAAACAGCTGGACAAAAGTTTTCTTCACCGAAGCACGCGCAAGCACCCGGTGACAGGCAGCAACTGCAAATAAAGCAGCAGCAGCAGCAGTGATACCTCCTGCGTCAGCAGCAGTAACACCTCCTGCAGCACCAGTAGTAGTTTCCTTCTGCAGCAACACTAAGGCCTCTATGTCTCTATATCTATCTGTATCTCTATATACTGTGGAAGCAGCAGCACTTAGCAGTGCGCGTTGAGCAGTTGCAGCAGCGGCAGACTAAGGTACGCGACAGCAGCGACACTGCAGTAGCAGTCAAACGGCTACTATCAGGCAGCAGCGATATGAAGCAGCAGCACGACCTACCTAAGGCACTGGGGATGCCCGTGGACACGAGTATGTCCGAACAGCGCTTGATACACTGCTGAAGTGCTGCAGCGACAGCAGGGACAGAATCAATTCGTATAGAATCGATATCGTCGTATGGAAGATCTTGCAAAGTTGATTGGATGCCCCTTGTGCTCTTCAAGTTGCTGCTGTTCAAAAGGCGGATGTTGTCAGTGTGGCTGCTGCTGCTGCTGGTGCTGTTTCTTCTGCCGACGTTCTGCTGTGTAAAAGGAGGGCTCGTATGTGCCGAGACAACTGCAGCTGCTGCATCTGCCTTTGGCCCGAGAAGGTCGCGCACCAAACTCTGCAACCGGTGAGACGCTGCAGCTGCGACCGCATGCAGCAGTGCGTGGTCCCTCCATTTGCTGCAGTCCTTAGAGACGCCGGAAGAGACGGGGACGAAGACCTCCTGCTTCTGTTTTGTCTGCTGCTGCTGTTGTGTCTGCTGCTGCTGCTGTTGACTCTGCTGCTGCTGGTGTGTCTGTTGCTGCTGCTGTCGGTGGCACGCGGGGTCGTCTTCTTTCTCTAGAGCGAGAGGGATGACCTGCAGCAGCAAGGACGAGATGAAGTGTAGACGGGGCAGCAGCAGAAGCGTATCAGCAGGTGCATGCAAGAAGACTGCAGCAAACCACAAGCAGCAGCAGCAGCAGCAAAAACATAAGAGGTGACCGACCAGCGGGCGGGCCGACTAAATCAACAGCACCCCCCGCATCCCCACACCCACAGCGGGAATGCCAGCAGCAGCAGCAGCAGTAGTAGATGTATACGAAGGAGGAGGCAGAGTGTCGCTAGTTGGGGGAGCCATCACAACAGCAGCAGCACAAGTGGAAGAAGTCTCTCGTATCCCTTCAGACGATAGGGAGACGCAAAGAAAAGAG